>CAJHQP010003259.1:0-70513 GCA_905132765.1 Moricandia arvensis
CATGCTCTTGGTGACTGCTTAAGACCATATATAGCTTTCCTCAACCTTAGAACGTTTCCTTTCTTCACCAAATGTTCCAAACCAGGTGGAGGATACATGTAGACTTCATCTTCAAGTTCTCCTTGAAGGAATGCATTCTTTACATCCATTTGCCAAAGATCCCATTCCAAGTTCACTGCCACTGACAATACTATCCTGATGGTGTGAAAGCTTTGCAACTGGAGCAAAAGTGTCTAGGTAATCTCACCATAAGTCTGAGTAAATCCCTAGCAACCAATCTGGTCTTCTTTCTATCCACCTTCCCATTTGCTAGGTACTTAATTGTGAAGATCCACCTACTAGACACTGCCTTCTTCCCTCTTGGCAGCTCACTCTCATACCAAGTGTCATTCTTAACCATTGCATCAGCCTCAGCTCCTACTGATTCCTTCCATTCCTTAATCCTTGATTGCTTCCTCATAGGATGCTGGAACATAGCTCTCATCCAGACTTGTCATAAAGGCACAGTGATCTTCAGGATAGAATGCTAAGGAGCAAGATACTTGAGATGGATGTTCAACAGCCTGCGCATTGTAATAAACTCTGGTGTTTATCCAGTTGGATGGAGGGTGTCTCACTCTTGTACTCCTCCTCAGTGGTTGAACAGCAGGTTGAGGTTGGTCTACCTCTCCTTCTTCATGCTCATCTTGCTCATCTCCTCCTTCTTCCTCCACATTTCCTTGATCGCCATCTTGATCATGAGTGCCTGATCCTTCTTCATCTTGATTCTGATCAGTTCCAATTCCATTCCCCCCCTCATGATCAAGGTGGGGAGCTTGATTTCCTTCAGTAGTGGGGGGACCCTGATGTTGTCCTCCTCCATGTTGTTGATCTTGAGACATGTTGATCCCAAGACTCTCCAGGATGATCCTCAAATTAGATGCCTTGTCAGTAGCTAAGTCTTTTAACTCTGTCTGGTTCTTCTCTTCATAGAAGCCTCTATCCTCCACAAACTTTACATCCCTTGACACCAGAACTCTTCTTGTTTCTGGATCATAACACTTGTACCCCTTTTGAGTTGGCGAGTACCCTATGAACATCCCCTTTGTGCTCTTTGCCTCCAACTTGTTCCTTAGCTCTCCTGGTTTGAGAACAAAACAGAGGCAACCAAAGACCCGGAGATGGTCTAGGGTTGGTCTATGCTTGTTCAAAACCTCAAATGGTGACTTATCCTCAAGGATCCTGGTTGGTGTTCTATTGATCAGATAACAAGCAGTAGACACTGCATCACTCCAGAACCTCTTTGGAACATTAGCTTGGAACATCATAGACCGTGCTACCTCCATAAGGTGTCTGTTCTTTCTCTCTGCCACTCCATTCTGTTGAGGTGTATATGGACAGCTTGTTTGGTGGAGAATTCCATGTTGAGATAGGTGTTGCTTGAATGCTTGACTTGTATACTCCCCACCATTATCTGATCTAAAAATTTTAAGCTTGGCATTGAAATGGTTAGTTACATAGTTTTGAAAATTTCTAAATGCATCAAGCACCCTATCTTTAGATGGAATCAAGGTTATCCAGGTGTATTTAGACTTCTCATCTATGAATGTAACAAAGTACTTATGGTTCTCCCTAGACAAACAAGGGGCAGTCCAAACATCCGAGTGAATTAAATCAAAGCAATGATCATAGATAGTTGTGGATTTATGAAACACAGTCTTACAATGCTTGCCTAAGATACAAGCTTCACAATCATTATTTTCAAACACAACACCTGGAACCATTAAGTTTAAAGCTCTAACATGAGGATGTCCTAGTCTAGCATGCCACAAAGCATTCTTATTCAAACCAGAAGTAGAAACAGAAGTAAATGAACATCTATGATCAGGAAAGGAAGTAAGCTCTTCAAGCAAATATAGATCGCCTTTTGTCACTCCTTGTCCAACCAACTGACTGCTCTCAATATCCTGAAACTTCACATCATTAGGGCTAAAGATAACATTACAATTAAGATCAGTAGTGCACTTCTTAACAGACAACAGGTTTGAGGTGAATTCAGGCATATAGAAAGCTCTTGTTTCCTTATCAAACAGTTTCAACTTGCCTATACCTCTAATTGGAATCCTATCTCCATTAGCAATCATAACATGTCCATTTGCTGGTTCTATATCTCTAATAAGACTCGTATCACTTATCATGTGATGAGATGCACCAGAATCAATTATCAAAGGCTTAGTTATGTTATGAGCAGTATGAGATTGACCAATTATTCTAGCATGAGTATAGACATTATCAGTATGATCAAGGAAACTAGCAGTCTTAGATGCACCAAAAGAATACCCATTGATATTACCAAAAGTGTTACCATTCTCCTTGAGCATTTTGATGAGTGCATCCATGTCTGACCTCCGGATGAACTCATGCTCATTGGTCCTGGTTGGCTGGTTGGTCTGTTGAGCAGTGTAGGTTACCAAAGCCTTGCTCTCACCCCCTTCTCGGTTCTCAGCTTCATTTGAGCGACTTGAGGTACCAGCTCCATGTTGATCACTTGCTCCATATGTGACATTTGCCCTTGCTTCCCTCTCCTTGTTGAACTTGGCCGGTTTGAGGTGAGGGTGAAGGATCCAGCACTGACTCTTCTTGTGACCATGTCTCTTGCAATGATCACAGTTACCATTAAACCTCCTTTCCTCATAGCTTCCATTGCCACGCCTATCTTCATACCGGTTGACCTTGTTTGCTTGAGGCACCTCAGCTTGGTTAGCTAGAGTAAGCTCCCCCTTTCCTCCAAAGAGTCCCAATGAACCTTGTTCCTTCTGGATTTGTGAGCATACTTCCTCAAGAGTTGGCAGCTTCTCTGACCTCAGGATATGCTTGATCAAATCGTTATAGGAGGAGTTGAGTGTGAGTAGTAGACCAAACACCTTATCCTGCTCACGCCTCTCATTGAGCTCATCAGGATCAGTAGTACTAGGCCTCAGCATCTCAAGCTCTGACCATAAAGCTCTAAACTTTCCCAAATGCTTGGTAAACTCCATGTCTTCTTGAGCAAGGTTGTTGATTGCCCGCTTTATCTCAAATACCCTAGTGAGGTTTGAGATGTTCCCATACACTTTCTGAAGCGTATCCCACAAGTCTTTTGCCTTCTCACAGTAGCTATATGCTTCCAGAATAGATGGATCTAATGAGCTTTGAAGGATAGACATTACCAGTAGATCCTCTTGCATCCACTTCCCTTCATCACACACGACCACCTCCCTATCACCTTCCTTGGTGATGATCTTTGGAGCTTCATCTTCTAGGACATGACTCCACAGGCCCTTGCTCCCCACTGCGGTCTTCACCACACGAGACCATAACAAGTAGTTCCCACCTTTTAGAGTAACCGGAATGACTGTAGTCTTGGTGTTCTCCATCTTGTGATTTCCGGATCAAAAAGTGTGTTCTTGAGTTCTTCAACAATCACAACCCAGATTTAACGTAACCTGGCTCTGATACCATGAAATCTTGAAAGAAACTTGAGTATAAACAGAAGAAAGAGTGAAGATCGAGAGAATAGAGAGACTTAGACAAGAAAGTGAAGAGAGATCCGGGTAGACTTGAGAGAAACCATGAGAGAGTGTAGAGAGATAAACAAGAGAGAGAGACTGAAAATACTCGTTATGATTAATGGTAAGCAAGCATTACAATATATAGAGGAGATTAGGATAAGGTTTCAACGTTAACAAAGACCAAAGCATGTGAAGTCAAGCCGGGGTGGAGCGCTTATTTGAAATACTTGGACCAGAGGCTCCACACGTTTGATGCCAAAGGGATCTTGACCAGATGCTCTTCCTTTCCAGCCATGAGCCAGCCTGTCAGACGCGCCTCTCTTATCCTCTTGGTCAAGCTTCCCGCGTGGTAAGCAGTAAGAGTAACTCTTGGTCGAGTTACTTGTTCCCCGGGTAACTTAACCTTCAAGGTGAGTTTGGGTGTACGGCCATTGTACGGCCTTTGTACGGCCAATTGTACGGACACCCCAAACTCAATTCCTCCCAAATCCTCTATGCTTCCTCTATCATTAATCAGCTTATTCAACACTTCTTGAGGATGAGCTGAGGTGTTCATACTCTTCATCAGTCTCCTCATAACCATCATGTTCTTGGCGAGTTGTTTGGCGAGTTGCTTGGCGAGTTGCTTGCGGTCTCTCTTCTCTCCTAGTCTCTTGGTTTGGCAAGTGACTAGTAGCTCTCCTGATGTCTTCTCTAAGCTCTCTCCTGATATCATTGAGGTTGGTCCTCATCATCTCGGTCATGGTTGCCACCATACTTTGGTTAAGTTGATTGGTCATAGCCTCCATGAGGAGTTTGTTTCTCCGGACGAGTTCAGCCTCTTCTTCAGACTCGGACACCATGTTTCCTGCTCAAAGATAAACAAGACAACCAGTAAAAGGTTTCTAGGGAAGAAGACAAGCAAAAAGGAAAAAGAAAACAAGCAAAAAGGAAAAGAAACAAGCTTGTTGTGCAAGACAAAAGTAAAAAGGAACAATCGGCAAGCAAAAAGGAAATGGTCAAGCAAAAAGGAAAAACTTCTTAAACTTTTTCCTAAATTCTTCTAAGGTTTTCTAACACCCTAATAATCTTATTATGCTCGTGTTCAAGGTGATAAACAAGCTAGACTAATGCACAAAGTAATCGACAAGAGGGTGCATGTGGCTAGGGTTTTTATCTCTCTAGGGTTTCCGAAAAATCCAAAAAAGGAAAGTCCTAAAATCCTTGTCTAAACTCTTATGCAACTCGAGCAGCCCTAAACAAAGTAGTTCTAATGCTTATTCAAGATGATATGGATGAGACACGGATGAAACAACAAAAGAAACAAGAGAGGGTAGCGAGTACTTCCCAACCAAAGTTGCTCTGATACCACTTGATGCGTCCCTATGATGCTCTTTGGTTTATGGGAATGGATAGATCCTTGCAAGAACGAATCAGAGACTCAAGTCCTTCAATGCGTGTGGATTGAATGGTGACACAAGAGGGATGGATGATCTCTTGATACTCCTAGATGAATAACTTGGATATGACACACCAAACTAAACACCCTTAGGTCTCTGGATACTACACACCAGAACTCGACACACTTTCTAGAGAGAGAGCCGTCAAGATGAATGATACTTGTTTATTAAAAGCTGGATGATTACAAGAGGGTGTAGAGAACCCTTTAAATAAAAAACCAGAGAACATGCTCTCTAGGGTTTCGACATTAAGCAAGAAAAGGAAAGAAAGAAACTATAGTCTAAGTTTAACATAAGCTTAAAATGAAATAAAAATGTAACTTCTTTTAGCCTTGGACCGAGATAGGGCCTAAGTGATGTGAAGACAAGTTGTCGCCTCGTTAAAAACCTTCCTCCAGAAAACCTCATGGGACAAAACCAAAAGCAAGGAAAAGAGCATGCACCCCATGTCTTGCCTAGACACTAACTCAGTTTGATGTAGAGATGGCTTGAATGGTGATCAAGACATCTCGGATCAGACTTTGTCCAAGACTTTCTTGTTGTGGATGTGAAGTGAGTAATCCAACAACATTCTCCTTAAGCTTCTTGACTCTGGAACGAGTCATGGGACCTTCAGGAATGGCTAGAGCATCATCACCAAGTTGTTGATGCAATGTGGCTTCATGTGGCTCATCTAGACTCTCCTTGTTCTCCTTAGTGATCCGGTCCATGATCACATCATTGTTCCTCCGGACGAGTTCAGCCTCTTCTTCAGACTCGGACACCATGTTTCCTGCTCAAAGGCAAACAAGACAACCAGTAAAAGGTTTCTAGGGAAGAAGACAAGCGAAAAGGAAAAAGAAAACAAGCAAAAAGGAAAAGAAACAAGCTTGTTGTGCAAGACAAAAGTAAAAAGGATACTCGGCTAAGTAAAAAGGAAATGGTCAAGCAAAAAGGAAAAACTTCTTAAACTTTTTCCTAATCTTTTCTAAGGTTTTCTAACACCCTAATAGCCTCAACTTACTCGTGTTCAAGGTGATAACAAGTTAAACAAATGCACAAAGTAATCGACAAAGAGGATGCATGCGGCTAGGGTTACTCTCTCTCTAGGGTTTCCGCAAAAACCAAAAAAGGAAAGTTTCAAAATTCTTGTCTAATCTCTTATGCAGTCACGAGCAGCCCTAAACAAATGAATTCTAATGCTTATTCAAGATGTTATAGATGAGACATGAATGAAACAACAAAAGAAACAAGAGAGGATAGCGAGTACTTCCCAACCAAAGTTGCTCTGATACCACTTGATGCGTCCCTAGGATGCTCTTTGGTTGATGGGAATGGATAGATCCTTGCAAGAACGAATCAGAGACTCAAGTCCTTCAAGGCGTGTGGATTGAATGGTGACACAAGAGGGGTGGATGATCTCTTGATACTCCTAGATGAATAACTTGGATATGACACACCAAACTAAACGCCCTTAGGTCTCTGGATACTACACACCAGAACTCGACACACTTTCTAGAGAGAGAGCCGTCAAGATGAATGATACTTGTTTATTAAAAGGCCGGATGAGTACAAGAGGGTGTAGAGACCCCTTTAAATAAGAAACCAGAGAACATGCTCTCTAGGGTTTCGACATTAAGCAAGAAAAGGAAAGAAAGGAAACTATAGTCTAAGTTTAACATAAGCTTAAAATGAAATAAAAATGTAACTTCTTTTAGCCTTGGACCGAGATAGGGCCTAAGTGATGTGAAGACAAGTTGTGGCCTCGTTAAAAACCTTCCTCCGGAAAACCTCATGGGACAAAACCAAAAGCAAGGAAAAGAGCACGCACCCCATGTCTTGCCTAGACACTAACTCAGTTTGATGTAGAGATGGCTTGAATTGTGATCAAGACATCTCGGATCAGACCTTGTCCAAGACTTTCTTGTTGTGGATGTGAAGTGAGTAATCCAACAACATTCTCCTTAAGCTTCTTGACTCTGGAACGAGTCATGGGACCTTCAGGAATGGCTAGAGCATCATCACCAAGTTGTTGGTGCAATGTGGCTTCATGTGGCTCATCTAGACTCTCCTTGTTCTCCTTAGTGATCCGGTCCATGATCACATCATATACTACAACAGAAATGGCCTATGAATGATCTAAGAACATGATTCATTAACCTCATGAATGTACTAGGTGCATTGGTTAATCCAAATGGCATAACTAACCACTCATACAATCCATGTTTAGTTTTAAAGGCAGTCTTCCATTCATCTCCTTCTTTCATCCTAATCTGATGATAACCACTTTTAAATCTATCTTAGAAAAGATGCAAGAGCCATGTAATTCATCAAGCATATCATCAAGTCTAGGGATAGGGTGGCGATACTTCACTGTGATGTTGTTGATTGATCTACAATCAACACACATACGCCATGTACCATCCTTCTTAGGCACTAGGAGCACTGGTACAGCACATGGGCTCAAGCTCTCTCGCATATAGCCCTTCTCTTTGCAACTCCTTGGTCTCAACCGGATTGCTTCTGTATGCTGGACGGTTTGGAAGTGTAGATCCTGGCACAAAGTCTATCTGGTGCTCAATCCCTCTCAAAGGTGGCAAACCAATGGGATTGTCTTCTGGAAATACATCTTGAAACTCCTGCAAAAGAGAAACCATTTCACTCGGATACACCGGTGTAGAATCTGTTAAGTTCAATAGAGTCTCTTTAAACACAAGTAAGATAGCAGATTGTTTAGAGTTGAGAGTTCTTTTGATATCACCCATGTTAGCATAGAAGTTTGGCTGCTTAGTTCCAGCCGGTTTTAGATCAATCTCCTTCTTCTTTTGGAGTTGAATCTGATCTTGTTGTACTTCCTTGGGTGTCAGGGGAACCAGAGTAGTCTTCTTGCCCTTGAACAAAAAGGAATGCTTGTTGGTGAACCCATCATGGATCACACGCCTATCAGATTGCCAAGGTCTTCCAAGAAGTATGTGACCAGCTTGCATAGGCAACACATCACACAAGACTTCATCTTCATACCTCCCAATGGCTAAGGGAATAAGAACTTGACTTGAAACCTTCATGGTGCCTTCTTCATTCAGCCATTGTAACCGGTAAGGCTTGGGATGCTTTTGAACCTTTAATCCCAACTTCTGGACCATTGTTTCACTTCGCAGCATTGACACAACTTCCTCCATCAACAATGAGGCTGCACACTTTTCCTTGGACCAAGCACCGGGTGTAGAAAAGGTTCTCACGCTGCTCTAGCTCCTCAGCCTTGTTTTGCAAGCTTAGAAGCCTCCTTGCTACTAAAAGCTTCCCCTGGACTGGTCCTTCTTCATGTTCTTCTTCAGTGTCTTCTTGGTCAGACTCGGTGTTGTCATCTTCTGAGGCATACTCTCCATTCTCCAGCAAGATCATGACTCTCTTGTTGATACACTCATTGGCATAGTGTCCTCTTCCTTGGCACTTGAAACACTTGACATCACGAGCTCTGGAACTAGAAGCTTCAACCTTGCCTTTGCCCTTGTCAAGAGCACTGATTGGTTTGGTCTCTTCTCTTGGATAGGACTTGTTGTCCTTCTGGAATGGTTTAGACTCCTTAGGATAGGGTGACTTCTCTTCCTTGTTGTTGTGTAACCGGTTAGAGCCATACTGATTGCGTGAGTGTCCCCTCCTCTTGAGTTGTTGCTCAACAAGAATAGCCTTGTGTAGCATCTCTTCAAGCTCCACATAATGTTGCATCTCAACATTGTCTTGTATCTCTCGGTTTAAACCACAAAGGAACCTTGACATTGTTGCTTCTCTATCCTCTGATATGTTAGCTCTCAGCATGAGTAACTCCATCTCCTGGTAATACTCCTCCACTGATCTTGAACCTTGGGTAAGTTTCCTCAGCCGGTGGTGCAAGTCTCTAAGGTAATGGCTTGGAACAAATCTCTTGCGCATGATTGACTTCATCTCTGTCCAAGTCTCAACCGGTTCCTCTCCATTCCTCCTACGAGTTGTGAGGTACTGTATGATGCGTCCCTAGGAATATGAATACCTTAGATCATATGGTCATATCCTGTATCTCACGATTTCTTTTATCTCACAAGACCCATTCACTGGTTTATCGGATGACGTTCTATGGCCAATACGTGCATCTCTTTTATAGATTCTTTAAATCTTAGTTAAACCCCACGTTTTTCTTTAACATTATAATCTTATCTTTATGATTCATAATTCATGAGTACTCACACGTGGGTTCATGATCCTCGCTTTATATTCAAGTGCTACCTTGTTTGCGCTTTATATATATCATTGATATCGATACCCTTTATGCGTTCCATTGTATTCCAGACATAACATAGTTGATTGCAATCTTATGACCTTTAATATAATGGTGTTTTGGCGTCCCAAATCACCTTAAGTACCATGGATTTTGGCGTCCCAAAGTCCATTGTATGGTATCTTATATTGTGGTCGACCATTTTCTATGTCTGGGAATGGTTTCCTTTTATGACCTCGGGAATTTATCATTTCTATGCACCATTTCATTTTATCCTTCCGAGGTCCCTTTATCTTATGGAACATATTGGTCTATCTTTATATAGACTATGTAGCAACTTGATTGTGTCTCTTCTAGGACAACAAATTCATTGGTGCAAGCTGGTATGACTTTTCGGGTCAATGTGTCTGGCATCTAGTTCTGCTAGCTTTTATATCATTTGGATGTCTTATATTTAATAGTCCGAGGATCTTGCCAAGACAATGATGGTTAATACCATTCTCTCTTTACCAGCTTATATCTTTCTCCCTTTTAATGTTGGATGATCAGATTACAGGTCAATGTAATCTGTGTTCTTGGCCACTAATTAGATCACCCATGTTTGGCTCAAGACAATTTAATATCACGTGGGAGAAAGATGTATATTCATCCAACATATATTCTCATCCTCAATCCTCTTCTGAGGTTCCATCTTAAGTGGCACATTTGTCTGTGGTGGTATATTCAGATTCTCTTAAGATGGTATGTCTGGTTTATGACCCTTAATCTGAGATGAGAATATCTATGCTCACTTGTATGGCCTGATGCATATTAATCTTAGACATGTGAATTCATGTGTCCTCAAGCACTTAGATAGTGGCCATTGTATTCTAAAGAATTCGGCCAAGTACATTATGGTTTTAGACCATGTCACACGTGAGTGTAGTATGTTCATGGATCATGGTTTTGTCCTCACTCCCCCTCATGGACATACTATAATGAGTTTCCCTTGTGCACATGTTACACAACGTGAGATTTTACGGGATAACTCTTTGTGCCTTCGTAATATCTTACTTTGCATCATGTTTGGACTTGGATGGCTAGTCCAGTCAATGCCATTAAGTGTAATTTCGTGGGTATTCATGATACCATGGCTTTTGCCTTTATCATACTGATCCTTGGCATAGTCAAGATCAGAGTATATAGGTATAGTCTTTGACCACTTTCCTTATAAGGCTTTAGACGATTTATAATCTGAAAGGAACTTTTGTTTCCTTTGCCCATTGGTTCAATGTGGAAACCATTCATACTTAAGTATATAACTCAATGGGTCTTTCATTTGGGTGAATGTCTTTGTTATTTTCGTGGTCTTGTAATATTGACTATCCTTATGTTGTCATTTTCATAAAATGATCCTAAGATGTCTCAACCAATCGGATTCCTTTTAGAACAATCTGATGCTTCATAGTAGATCATCTTTCTTATGATTGAAATCTTCTTCATCATCTTTATAGACCATATGGGTTTCAGGGTAAGTCGTGGAGATGCTTAGGTAATCTCATTTCTCCATTTCTTATCAATAACTCGTTATTTTGCTCAGCGAGCATCAGACATGATATCATATGTCTTAAACCCATTTTCTCGATACTGTTGTTATTACAACACATTACTATCGTGGAAGGTCGAGAATGTCATCTCTTTATTTGTTACCTTTTCACCACACAACTTTCTTTTCGAGGTTATTTTAAATGGGGCCGAGTTATGTTTATCCATGGACTTATAATCCTGGATTATGAGATTTCTCCAATCATACGTTGCCTTTGGTAAGATCACATTTCTCTGGTGATCATATTTTAATTCTATCCAAAGGTCGAGTGGATTCTCTATTGGTCTTTTAGACTTTCCGTAAGATGATGGAATTAGGATAGCCCTGAATCTATCCTTCTCGGTTTCATTATTATCTTTAGTTTATGCATTCACCGAGTCCATTTGATTTCAATATGATCTTTGCACCTAGTGCCCATTGGAGATAATTGTCTCCTCAGATATTTAGGGCATTGAAATCCAGATTGTTGGTTTTCGACATTTTTCATTCATAGAGATTTATAATTAGATCATTATGTGCTTTGAATTCATTTAATAAATTTCATGACAGCTTAGAAATCGACCAATACGATTATGATGCTTGTTTTATAACCTCAGTTTTAAGCAAGTATGTATTTCGATTTATAAACCTTTTCCAATCATAATTGGTAAACCTAATTTAGTTATGATTAGTAAACCTAATCATGTTATGTTTAGAAAACCTATTCAGGTTGTTATTAGGTTTATGGTTTCGAATTAGGTTTAGGGTTCATACTTGTGTAGGTTATCAATCTAGAAATTTGGTTTCTATGTTATTTGCGTTTAAACAATCGTTGATCAAGCAAACAATCATACTTTTCTTTCTAGCAAACCTAATTAGGTTGTTTTTATGCTTAGTGGCCGATTATGGCCTTTAGGGTTTGGTGATTTTAGACTAGGGTTTATCGTGTATAGATTAGCAACCTAGCACCCGGTTTCTATTTGTTTTGAATCTAAACAATCAATCATTCAATGGATTCGAACCCTAGATGATCAGGATGAAGTTCTCTATCCTATCCAGCAACTTAGCAATTGTCTAATCAATTTTATGTAAGTTAGGGTTTTAGGGTTACCTTTAGGTTTAGACGGGTTGAACGGACCACCGAGAGGGCTGTCGCGGTTCGTAGGGTGTGTCGCGGGTTGATAGGGTGTCCTGGATGCTATCTGGTGCTGGTTCAGGTGCTGGAACGTTGCGGTTGATTATCGGCTGTTGAGAACCTCTATCGGGTGCTGGTTCGGGTGCTGGAACGTTGTTCGTGATCGTCTGGTAACGTATGCCGGTACAGGTAACCTCTATCGCGGATGGTAAGTACGTACGCAGGTGTGGACGTACGCAGGTGTGGACGTACGCGGGTAACCTCCGTGTGTGCCGGCTGGTTGTGTATCGGATGCCCGTGTGTGCCTTTAGATCCAGTAAGGACTTACTCGTGTGTAACTATTGACAGGATCCTCCTTTATGTATGATAGGGACTTTTACCTGCATGTGTTAGTTCAATCGGGTGGTATATTTAGGGTTGCATGGACTTACCAGGGAGTATAGGATGACCGTCTATCTCCGTGTGTGTTTTCTCGGGTGTGTTCGGATGCATGGATTCTCCTTAGGTTCGACAAGGATTTACCTGCACGTATTTAGTTAGACGAATGGTGCTATAGGTTCGTGTGAACTTACCTGGGCGTTTATAGGCTGTATCTTAGAGATAGAGAGAGATCCGATGATTGCAGGAACTATGGATCTGTTGCATGGAACCACGGATCTTAACCTCCAATCGGGTTCCTTAGGTTTACTGGATGTGGTCGCTGGTCCTGCTAAGCTTGTCGCGGCTGTCTGTGCGTGCAAGCTTGTCATGGCTGTCTGTTGTGAAGCTATAGGTCTGCGTGGACTTACCTTGGTAGACCAGCTAGCCGGATGATCCTTTAGATCTGATAGATACTTACCTGCGAGTATCAGCTTTAGGGTTTAGGTGCGGCTGGATCTTAGAGAGATAGAGATCCGATGATTGCTGATTGCAGGAACTTTTGATCTTCGTTGTAGGAGCCTTGTATCACGAGTTTGGATCTCCTTGTCTGGGTTCTAGGCGGCTGAGTATTAGCTTAGGGTTTATGAGAGACGTATCGTGCTGATAACGTGTTAAGAAACTAATGGGGAACTTGTGTATTCTTATTGATTCTGAATGTGTCAATCGATTACATGTAGTGCCCTTTATATATAGGGACTTAGAGATAGATAAATAGAAAGATAACATTCCTAGATAATCATGGAAAAGGTAAACCTAATCTAACTAGGAAAATGAAAGTCTTGGTTGATCCTTATCCACTCATGGCCGATGGAATATTCCTTTTGGTCGGTGAGATTCCTTTCGGGTCGGTCCGATCCTATCCATGGTCGGATCCGGTTCTGTCTAATCCAATGGTTATTGCATCCACAATCATCTGGTTCATAACATATAATATATATTTATAAATATAATTATTTTTTAAATAATAAAAATATATAATAGGCCCGGATCCAAATATCTGGATCTAAAATTTTACTATCCGGATTCGCCAGATCCATAGAATCACTATCTCGATCCGGATCCAAACCCCTAGATATCCGTCTTTTCAAAGCGGATTAGAGCAAATTTTAGATCGAAACATAGCAAATATTAAGTCTTAGGCCTACTATATATTGGATCTAAAACATTTTTCGGTCAAAGTTTAAACAATTATTGTAAGATCACGATCTATACAAACAAAAAATATAAGGTTTATAATACTTACTCGATATTTATACGAACTAATTATTTTTAAGAAAGAATAAGTATTCTTAATTACTAACTATTTTCTTTAAGAAAACACAGTTTGTTTCACTATATAAATGAGACGTAGCTGCATAAACTAATTACTTGATCCAAAAAGAAATATACTAGCCTACTATTCGTGCTGAACACGGATTATGTTCTAATTTATTTTATTTTTAAATTATTATTTTTGTAACGTTCTAACCACTGATGGGTTAATAGATTTTTTACGTCTGTTTATCGGTTTGTGGGCCCTATTCTATGTATTGGATGGTGTGTTTACTTTTTGGAGGTTCGGAAATTTTATTTATTGATCTTATAATCACCCACCTGATATTTTTTATGTTTTGGTTTCACGCACACGATATCGCGAATCAACTTCCTAATAGAGTCACACATCCTTGCACTATTGTAGTTCAAGTACGGTTAACTTTGGATTTCTAAACGGATATGTACATGAAAAGATAAGTGCACTTTATTGATCTAAATACTCCAAATTAATTCTTTTAAGCCTATCCACATATACCGTTAAATTTGAATGTTATAATTCACCTCCACCCAGAAGTGCAACGTCCTCGTTGCGCAGCACGGTAGGTCTTAAAATAACTCTTGGGTAAGATGTGAGATGACTAATTAGTTCTACATATGACTTGTACCTCTTTGACCGCCCAACAACTAATGGATCTCCCACGTTTGCTCTCTTGACTAGTGGGCCCACTACATGCCAATGATAGTGTATTTTTTAGAAACATATTTAACTCTAAAATTTAAAGTGTATATACGTCCGAAAAAATAAACGTATTTTAAATAACATATATAACCCAAATTAATTTTTTTAATTTTTTTCATATATAAAATCAGGATGTTACAGTTTCAATTTAATATTGTGCTCTAATAATATGCGTTTCGTACTCGAAATATGTGACATACAATTTTCCTGGACAATAAACTAAAGAACGGTAGACGGCAAAAAAAAAAAAACTAAGAACGGTATCATATTGAATGACGACTGGCATGAGGATGGATTTATTGGCTCACTACTCTAACAATGGACACGTGTAATGAGAACATATTTTCATTTGGTTTGAAAGGTTAGGAAATGTAAGTAATACACGGTAATTAATGTTGAATTACAGATTAATATGAAGTATAATTCTTGATATATAATAAAAAATCTAGAAATGTTTCTTGGCGTATCTCGTAATAAAAATGTTTATTTATATTTGTGTTGTGAATGTAGGGGGAAAATTTGTGTATTCTTATTCATGTAAATTGATGATGCCCTTTATATACATGGAATATAAGTAGATAAGTCTTACATAAGATAAGGATAAGTAAAATCATAAACCCACTAGGAATATGTTTACCAAACCCACTAGGATTAGGTTTATCCCATCGACCATTTACCAAACCCACTAGGATTAGGTTTATCCCATCGACCATAACCTAACCGCCTTTGGACTCCATTTCCGGTTTGAACCTCTATTGGTTATTGCATCCACACCAATGGTTTACAACACTCCCCCTTGGATGTTATAACCATATAGAGCTTGTAATACGTTTGGTATGCTGCTTCGTTAAAACCTTACCCGTAAAACTCTTTTGGGATAAAACCAAGGTTAAAGAAAAAGAGTACAACCGTATTACTCTCCCCTATTTTGTGCCTCATTGGATTTCTTTGAGTCGACGCATTCCTATCTGGTAAATCAATTTCTTGAACGTAGAGGTTGGTAAAGACTTGGTGAACAAATCAGCTGAATTCTCACTTTACCGTACTTGTAACACTTGAACCTCCTTAGCCTTTTGCAACTCGTGGGTAAAGAAGAATTTCGGTAGTATGTGCTTCGTCCTATCACCTTTGATATAATCCATCTTTCAGTTGAGCTATGCAAGCCGCATTGTCTTCATATAGTATGGTCGGATCCTCTTTGACTTCGGATAAACCACTATCGACCAAAATGTGCTTTGTCATCGACCGTACCCAAACGCACTCTCGACTTGCCTCATGAATTGCTAATATCTCGGAATGGTTGGATGATGTATCTGCCATCGTCTTCTTCATTGATCTCCATGAAATGGCCGTACCACTATAAGTAATACATAACCTGTTTGTGATCTTGCATTATGTGGATCAGATAGAAAACCTGCATCAGAAAAACCATTAACCCCTCTTGGATTGGTTAGTTTGATTAGTATAAAATAAACCTAAATCTTTCGTTCCTTGTAAATAACGAAGTATGTGTTTAATTCTGTTCCAATGTCTTTGGGTCGGACATGAGTTAACCTCGATAGTAGGTTCACGGGCAAAACATATATCCGGCCTAGTGTGGCTTGTCAGATACATTAAAGCTCCAATGACACTTAGATATGACACTTCCGGGCCAAAGACATTTTCATCTTCTTTCTTTGGACCATATAGATCAGTGTCCAGACCAAGTGATCTCACGACCATGGGGCTCGACAATGGGTGAGATTGGTCCATATTAAAATGTTTAAGTACCTTTTTAGTATATGTCATTTGATACACAAGGATTCCATTGTTTATGTATTCAAGTTGTAATTCCAACAAAATTTTGTTTTGCCTAGGTCTTTCATTTCAAATTCTTTCTTCAGATATTCAACAGTTTGGGCGATTTCCACAAAGGTTGCAAGGATGTTTAGATCATCCACGTACACTTCTATTATCACGAAGCCCCGGTCGAATTTCTTTATGAATATACACGGGCTGATTGGATAATTCTTGTAGCCCTCTTTGATTAGGTACTCACTTAGTCTATGTACCACATTCGACCTAATTGTTTTTAAACCATAAAGCGCTTTGTTCAATCTTATGCAATGTTTTTTCTAGAGAACCATTTGTATTCGGCCATTCTATACCCTCTGGGATTCTCATATAAATCTCGTTATCCCAGTGGAACCGTATAAGTATGCAGTTACGACATCCATTAACCGTAAATCTAATTTTTCTTTTACAGCCAAACTTATTAGGAATCTAAACATCGTTGCATCCACCACAGGGGAATATGTTTCCTCATAATCTATTCCAGGTCTTTGTGTGAATCCTTGTGCTACAAGCCATGATTTATATCTCATGATTTAACCATTTTCATTTCTCTTCCGCACAAAGACCCATTTGTATCCCACTGGTTTAACATCTAAAGGTGTACGAATTATAGGACCAAAAACCTTTCTTTTCTTATAGGAATTCAACTCCACGTTTATAGCTTGTTTACATTTCAACCAATCTGATCGTCGAGTGCACTCTAAGATAGACGTGGGTTCATGATCCTCATTTCCATTCATTAGTTCAAGTGCTACGTTGCATGCAAATATTTCATCAAAGTCAACATCATTTTTGTTCCATTTTTTTCCAGACATGACATAGTTCATTGAGATCCCATTATTATCACGACCATCAGTACCCAGAAGTTTGGCGTCCCAAACATCATTTCCAGGAACCTTTGGCTCGCCCATGTCTGTGGTTCCATTTCCTCAATTTCATTTCCAGCACCTTTCTTTTGTTTCCGAGGTTTCTTATCTTTGGAACCTATTTGGTCTACCATGTTTCAACCGTTCCATAGACTCAGTAGCCACTTGACCGTGTCCCTCTTGGACATCAATTCGTATTGGTGCATTAACAGCTGGTATATACGATTTTGTTACTCTATTCGGGTCAGCAAAGGAATCTGGCAATTGGTTAGCTAGCTTTTGTAAATGAATAATCTTTTGGACTTCTAAATCATATTCTTAAGTCCGAGGATATTGCCATGTTAAGGAGGTCTGATTCCATGTTATTTATTTTACCAACTTATTCTTATTTCCGCATAATGTTGGATAGTCGGATTCGTCAAAATGACAATCCCGCGTATCTGACCTTAAACAAATCACCCGTGGTCGGCTCTAGATACTTTATTATCGTGGGAGAATCATATCCAACATATATCCCATCCTCCTTTAAGGTCCCATCTTTGTTCTCTGTGGTGGTGCAATTGGTATATAGACGGCGCATCCAAATGTCTTAAGATGGGAAATGTTTGGCTCATGACCCGTTAGCAATTGAGATGGAGATTATCTAAGCTCACTAGATGGCCTGATGCAAATCAACTCGGCTGCATGTAAAACCGCATGTCCCCAAGCTGAAACCAGGAGTTTTGATCTCATAAGCAATGGTCTGGCTATTAGTTGTATTCGTTTTATAAAAAGATTCGGCCAGACCGTTTTGTGTATGTACATGTGCCACATAATGTTCTACACTTACCCCATGGACATAAAATAAGCATTAAAAGCTTGGGACAGTGAATTCACCAGCATTATCTAGACGTATAGTCTTTAAAGGAAAATTTGGAAAGTGTGCTCGTAAACGTATTATCTGAGCAAGTAATCTCGCAAACGCCAAATTGCGAGTTGATAATAAACATACATGTGACCATCTCGTGTATGCATCAAATAAGGAACATAAAGTATCTAAACTTCCCACATGGTGGGTGTATAGGTCCACATATATCACCTTGAATTCTTTCCAGAAAATTTATCGTTTCCTTAGTCACTTTGACTGGTGATGGCCGAATTATGAGCTTCCCTTGTGTACATGCTACACACGTGAGATTCTTTGAGATAACTCTCTTTGTTTTCAATGTGTGCCCATTTGTATTTAGAATGAGTTTTCACATCATGTTAGTACCCAGATGGCCAAGCGGTCGTGCCTTTAGTGAAGTCGGTAAGCATTTCTTTACCGTGGCATTTGCCTCTATCATACTGATCTTGGCATAGTAATGACCAGTAGAGTATGAAGGTATAGTTTCCAAGATTTTATTATTGCCCTTGGTCGATATCAATTATCTGAAGGAACTCTTTATGTCCTTCGCCCTTTGTTTCAATATGGAAACCGTTCATTTGTATATCTTTGAAACTTAATGAACTCCTTTTAGAGCTGGGTGAATATAGGGCATCTCATATTTCTAAATGAGTGCCATTAGGCAACATAATGTTAGCTGGGCCGTAATCCTCAATCAAATTTGCTATACCCACAATCGTACTTATATTGGCGCTTTTGAGAGTTAGGTCGACAAAATTTTTTTATCCCTTAGGATCGTGTGGCTTGATCCACTGCCGACTACGATTATGTCCATGTCATCTTTTATTTCTAAAACAAGGATTATGACTTGACTTAGATCATTTTTATTAAAAAAAAAATCATTCATATAAAGTTCAAGCAAACAAAGAAATGAATTCAAAAAGAAAACACAAAAGCAAATGAAAAACACAATGGTTTATGATGTCGAAATCAACTGGATTCTTTAAACAATCAAATGTTTCATATTCTAATAGATCATATTTGTCATGGTCAAAATCTTCTTCACCATCTTGTAGACCATATGGCCTTCAGGGTTCTTGCGTTCAGGTTCTCTTGATAGAGATCACAAAGATGCTTAGGTGTTCTACACGTCTTTGCCCAATGGTTATCCATACCGCACCTGTGACACACATATTTGTTGTTTGTGGTTGGGCTGTGTGGTTTAAGAAAGACACCACGGCCTCTACCCCGACCACGACCATAAGTGTTTCTATCTCGGCGATAATGATCTCGGCCATGT
This sequence comes from Moricandia arvensis, assembly GCA_905132765.1. Taxonomy (NCBI): domain Eukaryota; kingdom Viridiplantae; phylum Streptophyta; class Magnoliopsida; order Brassicales; family Brassicaceae; genus Moricandia; species Moricandia arvensis. The sequence continues at coordinate 19,177 of CAJHQP010003259.1, forward strand.
TGGTTTCCCCGGCCATATTTGTCTCGGCCATAGGGGCTTCGGCCGTATTGATTACCTCGGCCATAGGGACGGCCACGTCCACGCAAGTTCCACGACTGCGGCCATGCTGGCCATTGTTATGGACGTGATGTGATTCTTTCTTTTCATCCCGCGGCCACATTAGATTCATGTAGTGGGGTTGCTCCCGGAGGTCTCAGTTCACTATTTCTCATTAATAACTTGTTGTTTTGCTCAGCAAGCAATATACTTGATATTAGATTAGCATATGTCTTAAAACCTTTTCTCGATACTGTTGTTGTAACAACACATTACTTGTGTGGAAGGTCGAAAAGGTTTTATCTAACATATCCTTATCCGTTACTTCTTCACCACACAGTTTCAATTTCGAGACTATTTTAAATGGGCCGAGTTATATTCATCCACGGACTTATAATCCTGGATCCTGAGATTTCTCCAATCATACATTGCCTTTGGTAAGATTACTGTTCTTTGGTGATCGTATCTTACTTTTAGTTCTCAATAGTTAAGTACTGATCTTCTAGACTCTCCGCAAGATGATGGCGTATAATTAGGATAACCCTGTATCTATCCTTTTTAGTTGCATTTTTATTCTTGGTTATGCATTCACCGAGTCCTTTAGATTTCAATATGATCTTTATATCAAGTGCCAATTGTAGATAGTTGTCTCCTGAGAGATTAAGGGCAACAAAGTCCAGATTGTTGATTTTTGACATCTGACATTCATATAGGTTTATAGTTATGTCATTATATGTTTTAAGTTCATCCGATAAGTTTCATGATCACACAATGCATTCTAGCAATCGGTTACTATATGTATATGCATGCCATGCGGCCAAAACGATTATGTAATGCAAAACTTAACCTCAATTCAAGCAATAAAACAATCATCAAGCAAAACAAACATACAAGCATATCGGTTCATTCTAATAACCTAATCGATCAAGCTGGTCGAGTATTGATCAAGTTTTAAACATGTATAGCTTAACAACCTAGCACCCGGTTTCTATGTGATTTTTATTCAAACAATCAATCAAACAAGCATACAATAAATGGATGTGAACCCAATGTGATCAGGGTTATGATCTCTATCCTAACCAGCAACCTAGCAATCGCCTAGGTTAGATTTGAAAATTAGGGTTTAGGGTTACCTTAAACCTCCGGTTGGGTTGTATGGTCCACTGAGACAAGAAGATTGCTTAGGTTCATGTAAACGGATCTGGATCTGGTCACGAGCAAGGTTGATATCGGATTGAGGTTGTATGAGCTTGAGATCGGTTGGGTTTGTATGGATTTGATATCGGATGTGATTTTAGGTCGGATCGGAATGAACAAGCTTGGTCGGATGGATTAACTTGATCGGATTGCCTTAAGGTTTGCCGGATTCTAGAGAGAGAGATCGGATGGTTGTTTTGATTGCAGAAGCTTGAATCTTGTTGTTGTGTTCTTGATGAGATTGATCACGATGAGATTAGGGTTCTTAGTTTGATCGGAATCTTAGCTTAGGGTTTAGGAACAATCGTGCTGATAACGTGTTGTGAATGTATGGGGGAAACTTATGCATTCTTATTCATGTAAATCGATGGTGCCCTTTATATATAGGGAATTACAAGTAGATAAGTCTTACATAAAGATAAGGATAAGTATAAATCATAAACCCACTAGGAATATGTTTACCAAACCCACTAGGATTAGGTTTATCCCATCGACCATAACCTAACCGCCTTTAGACTTCATTCCCCGTTGAACCTCTATTGGTTATTACATCCACAACAAATGGTTTAAAACAATTTGGATCACTTTAATATATTAAATAACTTAAAGAAGAAAAATAATATCTAATATTAATAATATAGTAGATATATTGAAATGGTCCAAATGACTTATATATAATAGATTTTTAAAATAAATATATTTTAATAGAGTAGATATTACAGACATGAGACATGTTGTATCACCACAGATCGATTGATACTTACTTATAAGAAATTGGACCATGGTAGTATAAATCAAGTGATGATAGATTTATTGATGTAATATTATTGTTGGAAAGGGATTTCTTTCCTGATTAATTTCTATATATAGTAGTTTACATTTAGAGGTTTGACTCAAGATATTTTTATTTCTCGAAGATTATAACAGATCCAATTTCAACCAAAAGTATCTTATACAATAAAATAAGTTTATCTATCCATAAAGACTTCTTCTGCCTCACCTCTAAAGAAAGAAGTGATGATTTCATTTGTTTTTTTGTGGGTCTGGACAGTTTGGCTTGAAATATTGGTAAAGTGGGGCATTATCCGTTATTTGACACCATTCTTCATCTTTATGACTTTCTAAGAATGGCTGTCTAATTGAGTTCATGTTAACTCAATGGAGCCTCATATGGATTGCAGGTGATAAGATCATAACCAAAGTCAAACAAGATAAAATTGGTCAAAGATGTGGATGTGTGATATAGTCTATTTATTACCAGCTTTAAATCATGTTATAGACTCTATGTAGGGTCTATTATGTGTGTCTTGACTATATTTTAGGTCTTTACAGGTCCATATACGTTTTAGAGATATATGGAGATACTTGGAGCTTTTGGAATGTTTAGAGGAGAAAAATCTGTAGCTGATCAGTTAGAGAGTCGAAGTACAAGGACTGTTGTCGATCGACGACACTACCTTGGTGTCGACCAATGTTACAAGACCAAGATCGATCGATGATGCACACTTGCCATCGATCGTCAGCCAAATCACAGACAACCAATTTCAAGTCCAAGTTAGAAACTAACCACAAAGATGCCTGGACGAGTTTAACCTATATTTTAAGGTTTTATATTTATGTTTTATCTATTACACAAAGGAAAGAGAAGTGAGAGAGTTTAAGTTTTCCAAGATAGATTTAAGGTTTGGAGGGGAGAACATTCATAACTCATTAGGGAGATTTGTATTGGAACCCCAATATTTTATCTATGCATTATATTCAGACTATTGTTCTTGCTTTGATTATGTCTCAGTAGTTATCAATTAGATTTAGGGTTGAATGATAGCAATTCATAGATTAGCCCAAAAGTAGGATTGCTAGGTTAGGTACTATCCATCAATTGAGTTGTGTTTAATGCTTGCATTCTAGAGTAGCTAACTAGGATCTCAAAAGTAGGACATAGACGACTACGAGATTAGGTTCCGTACCAAAATAAACTCCACTAAGCTAGGTTGTTAGGCGCATGCGAGAGCTGGTCTAATTAGCTTAGGTGAACCTATCAAATCTCGTTCACACTTCCTTCTGATTTCACCTTCGATCGACATCAATCCTTAGCCGTCGATCGATGGTCTTTTTTTGCTCACATACGAGAGTTGGAGTTAAAAGAGTCAGAATAGTTAATATTTGAGTTATAGAATATTTACATTGTGTTTTCCTATTCCCTATAATCCATTAAGCTTGAAACCTCGGTCTAGCATATTTATATTGCAATAGTTAGTTTAATAGCAAATTTGCATATTTACATTATTATCATATTTCCATATTGCATCTATTCCTCCTTATAAGGAATATTTCCTTAAACTGATTGTTGCTACATATATATATATATATATATATATATATATTTACCTAGCTTAGTCTTTAGAAATAAAAAATCTATTGTGTGCCATTGCTCTCTTTGATTTTGATCCCTAAGTACTACACATGATCTCTCTTGGCAAGAATATTATTTGTGTGATAAGATTAGGGTTAATTTGATAGTTAATTATTTAGGATATTCATACCCAAGCTAGAACAATAAACACACCATGTCAATTTGCCACAATTGCCAGGGGAGCATTGATCGCCATTAGATTTAATTTCTAGGATTTAGTCTAGGTTTGTTTTTACTTTCAAGTTACTAATTTTTTTTGTTTCTTTGTTTTTTCAGGTACATGCAAAAGAGTACCAATAGCCAATAAAGGACAAGAACTGCTATTCTCTGACTCTGAGAAATTCGAACATACGATCCGCAAAGAAAGATGACAACCATCGATCGGACATCACCTACATAGCGTCGACCGACACTTCTTTACGGATAACATCAACGACATCAGAACTCAAGCATTGACCGACATTGATCACACATCATTGATCGACATCAACTTACTGCATCGATTGACAATAGCAGACGAGTTTTAGATGGTTGCGACTTTAGTATTGGTTCAGGATGAGAATTGAGACTTGCATGACCTCAACGGTCATCTGCGTAATGCAGCAGGTCAAAAGATAGACGATTAGAGGACTATAGTCCATGATACAGAAGCAGACGCTGCAGTATCTCAACCTGAAGCTAATGCCCAAGCTGCTCAGAGAACACTAGCTGACTACAACCGTCCAGACCAGTTCTACGCCAACAGATCCGCTATTGCCCTCCAGCTTTTCAAAGAAAAGATTTTGAGATTAATCCGCCTTCTTCGGACTTGTAGAGCAGACACCTTACCATGGGTTGCGACATGAGCACCCTATGCATCATCTGGAGCGATTGAGAATCTAGTAATTGTTACTAAAGCTAATGGAGTCCCTGAGGACTATCTCTTTGTAAGCTCTTCAAGGACTCACTTTGCTGGAGAAGCTTCATATTGGCTTAAGAAGCTACCAGCAGGATCTCTAACATCCTGGATTGACATCAAGAACGCTTTCTTGGCGTAACTTCTTTGATGACGCGAGAGCAGAAGATATGAGCAGTAAGATTGCAAATTTTTCACAAGAACCTTCAGAGTCTTTCAGAAATTCATGGATCAGATTCAAGTCATACTAAAGAGATTGTACCACATCACGGGTTCAACGGAAGTGCAATCTTCTTAGCACTTTCTTCAGAGGTATTGGATTACCGTATCAAATGGCTTTGGACACAACTAATGAGGGAAAATTTCAGCACTAAGGAGTCTTTGAAGAAGTTACAAGATTGATTGAGAATCTAGCATCCAACAACCATACCAAGAACCATATCTTGAGAGGAGGAAATAAACTCTAGCAGTGAGCAAGGAGAAAATTGAAGAAGTAAGGCAAAAATGGATAGTGTTCAGAAATGTCTCAAGAAACATGTTACTTTGGCATAAGTAGAAGCAATAGAGTCTAGAGATGATGAGATTTAAGAAGAGGATGTGAACTACATTGATGGGAAGGGTTTCCAGAGACAAGGGAGTCCATGTTTCAATAGGAACTCCTATGGGAATGGTCAAATGCAGTAACTTTAATCAGGGTTCACATTGAAAACCCTTCAACAACAACATGACTTATGGATCTTCCTACTACCAGAATCCTCCTCTAGAAGCTCAGGAAAGCAAGATCGAAGCGATGGTTGACAAAGTTTTAGAGGGACAGCAAAATATGATTGTGGGATTTCAATGGAAAGATTGATGATTTGTACCTCAACCTCAATACCAAGTTCAATAACCTCAGCACCCATGTGAAGAAGTTGGAGAATCAAGTGATGCAAACAAGTGACACCATTAGGAGGCATGAGAGCCTTGTTAAGGAGAAAATGGAGGCTAGACAGAAGCACCACGTCAATGCGTTGATTGATGATGATTTTTGGCAGGAAGTTAAAAGAGAGAGAAGCTCCAAGAAGGAGATTTTCGTGTGGGAAAGTTTTATGTCATTCGGCAGTTCTCATTGGTGTCGATTGACACCAAGAAATGACCTTCGATCGATCAGCGAATCCTGCAGTATCAGTGGCTTCGTGTTAATTGACTAACGTCGATCGACAAAGAATTCGGAACACTGACCGATACAGTGATATACGTATCGATCAACAGTGCGACCTTAGCATCGATCGATAGATGAGAAAACCAGTTCGACTGCCAAACATAAATGCGAGTTTGATTGTGCGTCCGACCCGTGACGGTTTCAGAACATAATGCAAACACGTCTGAAGCTATGGATCTTGATAGAGAAGATGAAGGACACTCTAAGAGAAGCAAAAAACCCCCAAACATCAACGCAGAGAAGCCAATGAAAAAAAAATGGATAACTTTTATAAAAGAGTTTTCAAAATTTCTCTAGATATTTCTTTTGATGAAGCTTATTATACTCACAAATTGTGGATGCTTTCAGAGAAACAAGGGAGACAGATGATGATATAGAAATAATGTTCAATCATCTTAGAGAGAAAATGAAACAAAAGACTTGTCTAAGGAAGAAAAGTGATCCTGGAAAGTTCGTGGTTCCATGCCTCATCAAGGGCAACGAATATCCCCAATGCTCTCTGTGATATTGGATCCTTGGTGAGCATTATGCCATGGACTATGGCAGAGGAGATGAACCTTAAAATGGAACCCTCTAATGATTCTTTCACATTTATAGACTGCTCAAGAGTGAACTCAAGAGGGATGGTAAAAGATGTTCCAGTACAAATAATAAACACCCTAGTACCAGTAGACTTCCATGTGACGATATCAGGATAAATTGGAACTCTTCACTACTACTTGGTAGAGCATTCATGGCCGTTGTGAGAGCTATCTGCGATATGAAGTTAAAAGATTGTATCTATCTCTAATTGATCAAAAAAAAAATTATGAACTTGTTAAGAATAAGAACAAAGCCACTATGATTGAATTGTGGTAATGATACAGAGATTGTGGTCACATGCTTATGCGATTATGAGTTCAATGAGGAGTCAGAAGATGGAGCATCGATCGGATACCCAACCTAGACAATTGATCGAGGAGCGTGCAGTTCAACAATTGGTCCGACACCCACTCCTTGTTATCATCGACACTCACCCTTATAACTGATCAACACTTACCATGCAGAATCTCGATTACAACCCAGCCTACCTCGAGCATGAAGAAGACTACATAGAAGAAGAGATAATCAGATATCGAGGTATTGCTACGGAGGAGGCTGGTGTTTTTCATATTTCCCACCAACTCGGGAAATCGACGTCGGTCGATGGTAGCCAATCACCATCGATACGATACTGGTATTAACTCAGATACGAACGAGATTCACCTACAAAACACGAGAGGGGATATGGTTATCTACAACCAGATGAGGTTTGGTATTATGAGAGGATCTAGATGGTCACTCCAAAGGCTATGGATGGTTGAATTCTGCATGTCACGAGGGAATATGTGGCAGATATACTTGCGATGGCTAATGGAGTATGGGAACCTTTTCGGCGAAACAATATGATTATCGAACATCGATCGACGGGTAACATACACCATCGATCGACACACCATGCATACTGAGGAATACAATGAAGCTTACAAAGATACAATGCAGATTACAGAGAGGAAGAGCTGATTGAGTCTCGTGACCTAGCATGGAAGAAACTGGCTGGGGTAATGAACGTGAAAGTGAATAATCAAGCATCGATTGACGGCATATCATTGCCTCCAACAATAACAGACGAAACCTGAACAAGAACCAAGAGCAGAAGATACAAATGTTGGTTATCTTAGACTCGATGAGTTTGGAATTTCAGAGATACAAAATGATGTGCACGGGCTCTTTATGGGAGAATTCTAAACATACCTAAGGAGGATGTAGCAGATGCTTGTTATGGCTAATGGATCAGGTAATTTATTTGGACAACAACATCAGCCATCGATCGAAGCACAAGTACAAACATCGATCGACAATTAGGAGCGAAGAACAAGCCGATCCATAATGATCTATACACTTCCAAACACCCTAGACCGATTGACGACAGCCAGCATGCATCAACCGACACCACCTTTCCAGGGGTACACCAGTTTTGTACTTTTAATCCCTATGGTTCAGGAAGTCCGCGATCGATTAATTGGATAAACCCACTCTTGATTGACGGTCGTATAGAGCATGAATGCGGGATGGGTAGAAGAATTTTCCATTGGGAAAAGAAAGATGGGTGTGGTATCTATAGAGATGAGAATGGTAATGCACGAGTTATAGACGGTAGAGTCGTGAATGTGAAAGAAGTAGACATCAGAGCAATTCTATAGAGAGCTACTATGTTTTGAGCAAATCTACATATGTTTAACAGAACATGCAACAAAGATCGCTATGTCTATGCAGAAACAAAAGACATACAACAAAGCAGAGATTGATGAGGTTGTGTATGAGATCTACAAAGCTCAAGAGATGTCTTTGGATGATTTCTACAAGAGGCTTGATGATGTCTACAATCCTATAGACAAGTGCCTGAACGGTTTGGCTACACGCATGAATGAGATGAAAAAAGATATGGATATTGTTTGAAGACAACATGTGATTGGAGAAGACAAAGTGATATCAATCGACGGCAGCATCACGCTATCGATCGATGCTGAATTCGACAGACAAAAGTCTGCAAGCAGAAAAACAATTAGAAGACATGTTCGATGAGATTGATTTTTTTCAAAGCCTAATGAAAGAAGATATCTCTCAGCAATGGGGAGGATATATCAGAGACTACAGCTGCCAGGCTTAGAATGCTACATCGCAGTATTGAGAATCTACAAAGGAGAATGCATTCAGTGGATATTGCTAAGGAGATCATAAAGCATGAGAAAACTAGAGGAGATGAGGTAATGAGAAATTCGTTGGTACATGGTTTCAGAAGAGCAAAGAAGATGTAGACACTTGTTTCCAAGTATTGATCCACCTCCATTCTAGTTAGAAAGTTCAAAACATCGATCTAAGACTATAACCAAGCTCTGAGTGGGAGGCAGCGTATAGCCTTAGTCACGCGCATCCCTTTCCTGCATAAAAATGGCAACCCACTGGTTAGTAAGTTTTTATTTAGTTTTTACTTATACTACTATTTATTTCGAGTTTTACTTTGTTTTACATATTGTTTGAGTCCACCATCGATTGACACCATAGAGGCACCATCAGTCGACAATGGATCGCGACCATCGATCGAATACACGAGCCTACCATCGATCGACACCCTCTAACAAAGAGAGGTATCGAGTTTTCTACTTAAACTATTTGATTATGATTTGGATTTTTCCTAAACCAGTCCGGGATGGATTACACTAGAAAATTGTAATTTAAGTCTAGGGGAGGTTCGCTAATGCTATTTATTTGTTTTTGAGTTTTATTTCTATAATTCTATAAGTTTTCAAAAAAGTTTTTATTGAGTCAAGAAGTGGATTGTGATCAAGATTTATTATTGACTAACCACACTTTAGCACCATTCTTAGAAGATTGTTTGTAGAGATTACTAGAGGTATCAAAGTGGATCATCCTACCACTATATCATATTTGCTTAGAAAGTTTGAAGGAAGCGAAGATGATTTCAACACTAATCCTGATAATTAATTGCTTGTTTTGAGATTTGGTATAAACTGGATCAATTCCATCTGCAAGTCTGGAAAGTAAAAGTCTGTGTGCTTCTGATACCCCTCTCTCTCCCCTTCAGATTTAAAAAGGAGTCGAACATAATTTGGAGGCTACAACCATTAAAACTTGATTCGTACGATTCTAGAAAGAGATAAACGTCAAAAAGAAGTGAACATAATCTGGTGGCAAAAATCATTAGGGCTTGATTCATGGAAACCTGTCCAAATATCTCAGTCAATTAAAAAAATAAAATGACACTCTCAAAAGAAGAGAGACATTGACTGAGAGAAGTGAGAAGAGAGAGAGGAAAAAGACCAGAGAAGACTACATGTGTTCTCAGATACTTGCAGGGGTAAGAGTACATATGTCCTTTTAGCGATACTCCTAGGGTAAAGCCTTCACTTTTATTTTATGCAAATAAATAAAATCAGTAGAGGGGAGAGTGAGACTAGTATTCACTAAGTTATTGGTAGAATGGATTTAGTTGCTATACTAGGGATATGTTATATAAAATTTCTCTGTGATTGACTTGATATGATGTGTTTGCAACAAAGTAGGGGTGATAATTATACTTAAACATTATGTGAGTCTTCGCTTTTCAAAACGTCTTTTACAGACTTGTTTTCTTAATGACAAGCAAAATTTTAAGTACGGGGGAGTTGATATAGCATATTTATTACCAGTTTAGGCTTATAGGCTTTATTTATGGTATATTATGTGTGTCTAGACTATGTTTTAGGGTCATTACAGATCCAAGTACGTTTTGGAGATATATGGAGATACTTTGAGCATTTGGGAACATTTAGAGGAGAAGAATACATAGCTGATCAGTTAGAGAGTCGAAGTACAAGAATGTCGTCGACCAATGTTACAAGACCAATATCGATCGATGCTGCACACTTGCCATCGATCAACAGCCAAATCATAGGCAGCCGATTTCAAGCCCAAGTTAGAGACAACCGATGAAGATGTCCTGGACGAGTTTTTGACCTAGATTTTAAGGTTTTATATTTATGTTTTATGTATTACATAAAAGAAAAATAAGTGAGAGATCTGTATTGGAACCCCAATATTTTATCTATGCATTATATTCAGACTATTGTTCTTGCTTTGATTATGTCTGAGTAGTTATCAATTAGATTTAGGGTTGAATGATAACAATCATGGATTAGCCCAAAAGTAGGATTGCTAGGTTAGGTTAATATCCATCAATTGAGTTCTGCTTAATGCTTGCATTCTAGAGTAGCTAACTAGGATCTCGAAAGTTGGACATAGACAAATATGAGAGTAGGTTTTGTGCTAGAATCGACTCCATTAAACTAGGTTGTTAGGCGAATGCAAGAGCTGGTCTAATTAGCTTGGTGAATATATCAAATCTCGTTCACACTTCCTTCTGATTTCACCATCGATCGACATCAGTCATTAGCCGTCGATCGATGGTCTTTCCTTTTGCTTGCATACGAGATATGGAGTTAAAAGGGTCATAATAGTTAATTATTTGAGTTCTAGAATATTTACATTTCTGTGTTTTCTATTCCCTATAATCCATTAAGCTTGAAACTCTAGGTCTAGCATACTTACATTTGCATCTAGTTAGTTTAATAGCAAATTTACGTATTTACATTATTATTATCATATTTCCATATTGCATCTATGCCACCTGGTAAGAAATATTTCCTTAAACTGATTGTTTTCTCCTAATATATATATATTTACTAGCTTAGTCTTTAGAAATAAGAAATCTATTGTGTGTCATTTCTCTCTGTGGATTCGATCCCGAAGTACTACATCTGATCTCTCTTTGCAAGATTATTATTTGTGTGATAAGATTATGGTTAATTTGATATTTAATTGTTTAGTATATTCATACCTTGCTAGAACAATAAACACACCATGTCAATGTGGTATTATGTCTCCTATATTCTAGGATTGTCTCCACTCCTTCAAGTTTTCTCTTTCTTAGTAGACAATTATTGTACGCACTATCTAATGTATTTAGGAGACTATTGTCTTATGAAAGGATATGAAAAGAAAATTGCAGAAAACTTGTGTTCTTGTTCTCTTAAGTCTTTGGGACCTATTAATGGGAGACGATTATTACCGGCCAATCTTTGGTGGAAGTCGTCGTATGTGCCAAAAACCCTTGCAATCCTTCTCACATGCTATGAAAACCGGTACAATTAGGAAACTATACAGCATTATATTATTGTCATAACATTCTAATTAACTTCATTTCCCCACTCTTCCACGATTTCTCATAACAATGTTTCCTCTCCTTTCTCCCAGACGGTTAATCTCCAGTTATATATATATATATGTATGTTTCTTCCCGTGAAATTCAGCATTTTCTTTTTCTCAATCATTAATTTTCATGCTCTTAAAGAGATGCTTTTGTAGGTGTTGAGCAGAATAGGTCTGTGTCTTTTTTTTGATTTTCTATCAGATATTAAATATCGTAACTTTTGAGCTTTCCTTCAACTTTGCATTTGCATTGATGTTGGTTTAAATGAACTTAATTCATGGTTTATGATTCATTATTTCTTTACTTATATGGAGAGGATCTTTAATCTACTTCACAAGATTTGAGTTTAGATTGTTGTAAAGTATACTATAAAAGTTGAATCTATGTGGGTTTGAGAGCTACGAGATTCTTAGTGTTCTTTCATGAATTTTTTTTTTCATTCTCTTATTTTAATTGGTGGAAGTTATACAATCTTTTGGCTTTAAAGATTCTGATTCATGTGTCAAAAAAACTCTTAGTACATGAAAAATGTAACAGTTTCCCATCATGAATATATAGCAACTTTATTACTCGGATTGTTGTTGCTTGCTTTTATGATAATTTTAATTGCTTTGTGAGCTCAAGGTGGTTATACAATTATAGATAATTGATCTTACAGAAGTGAAACTCCATAATTTTATGGTACATTTGGAGTGTTTGCAAGAGAGTGTAGAGAAATGATACATATCATGGTGATTAATATATATATATATATATATTTAACCTTTAGCTATGGGAATTGGATTTGTTAAGTTAGTGGAAATGATGATGATGAATAGGTGGCAGGTGGTGATAATACAGTTAATTGGGGTTTTAATTGTCTCGAGGAGGTTACAACTCGGCTCAGTAATCTATAAAAAATATTCAATCTAAATTATAACAAGAAACATCAAGATTCTACCAGACACCAGCCAGGTTTAAATATTTGTACACTTGATCAATATGTAGAAACCATTTGTACAACAATTTGTAGCTTCTGTTTCTCTGATTGACGTGATTATTAATATCTCCATTTGTTTAAAATGCAGTATGATTTTTTTTTGTTGGTAGCTTTAATCTTTGTTGCAGCATAAGTAACAAAATGGAAAAAGCTCTTTCCCAAGAAAAAATCAGAATCCAACACAAAAGTTGTAATTGTTGCATGAGGAAAAGTGCTTCAAATGTATCTCGAGTGGAGACAACAAGTATGTAAGACATACTGACCTCATGTGATGATAATGATAAGTGGCATGTGGTTTTAGTAGTAATGATGATGATGGTATGTGCCAAGTGGCGATGGTATAGTTGGTGGTTCTTGGTTTTCTTGATGAGAGACACACAAATAATAGCATGATGCTTTTGATATACACAACTTTGCTATGTAAATTCCAAAAAATCTTCAATCCAAATTATAATATAAATAATATTTATACATGGATTACTTGATCATAAAATAAGAAAACATGTTGTCAACAAAAATATAAGCAAACAAAAAATAATTTACACATTAACAAACAATACTATCTTTATATTGCGTATCTAATTAAGATTTTTAATGTATTTATATCGAGCCAATTATTTCTTTCTTCTTTTGCATTATCTAAATTAAATTTAAGAAAAATATATTAAAAAGATTAAAATACTCGATTTATTCAAAAATAAATGTATAAGAGTACAAAAATAAGGTATTATTTGTGTTTTAAATAATTTTATTATGCTTACTATCATAACTAAAATAAACTAAATGTTGAAAATAGAAGACAACTCTATATTTACCAAAATTCATTAAACAAACAATTGATCTATAATAAAAATAATAAAACATGAGCGAAATTAATATTATTTTCAATGGGTTAATTGGTGAAGTAGCACTAGTGGAAGATATAATTGTGAAAGTAATCAATAGAAAGATTTGACAAAATTAGGCCAGTTTTGGTCTATTTTCTCCTTCTATGGCATGTCTGCGTGAGAACAACTCCCAAGGTGCATGCCATCTGTTCACACAATCATAGAAATATAAACTATAATAAACAACTAGAATAGAATAGTCCCAAACCAAAAACAAAATCATAAAATTTCTCATCCATTGAAGGGTAGGGATGAAACTAGTCAAGAATTTGATAAAATCATAAAGTTTTGAATCCGTATAGAAGGATATGGATGTGTATTATACAAGAGGAGATACGATTACTAGAGGAAATGATGAACTGTACTCAAAAAGAAGATATGATTATGCATTATTGTTTATTCTATTGTTGTCGGGTAGTATAGAATGATTTGTTGATGTTTGTTATTGTTAAAAGATGCACCGGTAATGAGGTGTTGAAGTTTAATGGTTGACATGAAAGACACACCATTTTTATTTTTAAGCAAGGCCAATGAAAGACTTATTGAATGTGTTTCTCCATTAGGTAAAATATAGTGATTAATAGAACCGTGTAGGATGCGTAAAGCTTACATTTTTTTTAAAAAAATATCTTAAATAATTGTGGTGGTAAGTAAACTACAACATATTAACATCCAATGGACGCATTGACACTTCAAGTACACAATCTTCATGGAAAAAGCCACCATTTTTCATGATTGAAAGTGGAGAAGGCTTCAAATGCATGTTGATACGTTGCAATCCTACAAAATAAAACTACAGTTAATTGTGTTAATAAATTGAGTATGCAGACCATACACTATGGAAACATAACAGAAGCCTTAGGTAATCCCCAACATGTAACATCTACGTACAAAAACCCTAAGATGTACAAAATATGGAATATGAATATACTACATATGTTCTATAGAATAGTCACGAACCCAACCACTCAAAGCCTAACATTCCTACAACAATTTATATATGACATACAACGAGTCTCAAAACTTTAATATATCATATATGCAGGTCAAAACATATAAAAAGCTAGCAAAACCTAAAATGGCACATAATATTGTCAAACGTAAATAAATAGTGTATGAAATATAACTTACATTATATATAATAGTTTGAGCAGATACCATGAATCCAACCACTTAAGCGCAAACACAGAAAATATGAACTCATAACAGATGTTGCATCTTGTTGAGTTCTTTGTCGGATGAATCCAACCACCATGTTTGCATTATGCTACATATATATTTTTCTTATAAGTTTTGTACTGGGAGAAGACATTCAATAACCAGAGGCATAATTTACTGCATCTAAGAAGCATCTATACTATTATATGTATATAGAATAGTCTAATAAGAATATGTGTCATTTCTGCATTTTATTAAATCATTACGATCATACTCATATACTTCGGAATTCTATTGATAATACAGTGCATATTGCAAGTGTAAGGAACGAGCTATAAGCTCTAACAAACTATGTAGCACCCAACTGGTCTTAATTAGTATGACAAACGCATCATATATAATTAACTTGCATACACCTATACTACATGGGGGATCAGTTTATTATGTTCATATTCAATGCAAACACAAATTTCCACCAACACATCACACATGCTTTACAAAAACTAACTGTCGTTTATTCTACATAAAATGTATGGCATAGTCCTATACTACATTGAAACAACGTCTATACTACGTTATTTGTATAATATAGTTTACGCAGATTCACTTTCATTAATGATCGAAAGTAATATTCTACAAACATACAAGTAGTATAGTATCGAATGTTTCTTGTTCATTATGCCATTACAACGGACTGTATATCACTCCCACCTATAATAACCGACAAAATTACCATTTGTTGCAACATAAGTTAACCATGGATTGCAATTTTACTAACCTTCCTGTCAACCTCAGTCATATCTCTTTTTTGTTCCCGGATGCGTTGTCGGTTACATCTCTTATTGTAATTGGCCTTCTTTGGTGAACCATAACTTCTCTTCACCAAATATAGTCCATTAGACCTTCTCTGCAACCACCGTCCATTTCACCAACTTCAGCCTCGCCGATTTCCATTCTGATTTTAAATGATTTGTAATCGTATCAAATCTTTTTTCTTTCACAAACTTGTTTTTCTCTTTTCTTATTTTAGTTTCTTTTGGAACCGTACAAATGTGTCTGGCAAAATAAAGAGAGGAAAGAGTACTTTTGTTATTTTTTATTGTATTATGTATCATATCATAGCCATATATTTTGTTATGGTTATAGAGCTAAATATAAAATTTAATGGTTACTGAATGCAAATTCTCATTTTCAATTCGTAAACTCCAACCACCAGAGAGTTGCCATGACATGGAAAACATCTGAAAGCTTTACTTCTACTTTGACTTTGACTAGGGAAAACCGGCGCTTAGCGCGAGATTTTGTTCCACTATATTTTCTTTTAGAATTTTTTTTAAATGATACTTTTTATATTTCTGTGGATCATTATTTTCTAAGTTATTTATTTTTAAATATATCATCTTTTTCATTGAACTTTTGTTGTAAAAGATTTGAAGTTAGGTTACTCTTAAATATACGTTTTTAATAAATTTTATTGTGATTATTAATGAAGTTGTGTTATATTTTCTTATTTGAATATATATATATATATATATATATATATATATATTAACTTAATTTTTTAGTATAAACTATCTAATTTCATCTTTATTTTTTGTCAGACCAATTTATATTAAGTTTTTAAAGATTATGTAGACATATTTGTATTTTCATACCAATACTAAAATATGGTTAAATTTGTATTTTGGAATATTTTACTTAA
Source organism: Moricandia arvensis (assembly GCA_905132765.1). Taxonomy (NCBI): domain Eukaryota; kingdom Viridiplantae; phylum Streptophyta; class Magnoliopsida; order Brassicales; family Brassicaceae; genus Moricandia; species Moricandia arvensis. Next base: position 35,433 of record CAJHQP010003259.1, read on the forward strand.
ATTATGTTACAAATATATTATATTCTATAGCGATAAAAAGTATCTTGAATTGATTAGAATTATGAAAACCTAATATTAGTCATTCGTATGTAAAAAAAATAAACATGAATTTATTTTTAGCGTGTATATGATAGTATTTTCAAATTTTTAATTTTCTAACACATTAAATATTGGAAGAAAAAATAGTAGATAATTTTGAACAATTGATAAAAAGATTAACAGCAATTATTTTATGATCTAATATTTTGAAGTTATCCACTAATTAAAATAAATTATTTTAAAACATAATAGCTGAATTAATCAATTTGAAATTGTTCTTTTAGTTACACTGAAGTGATATAATACTAACTTATAATTTCTTTGCTAAACTTATTCTAATAGCTGATTTTAAAAACATATTTGTACATACTTAAAGATTATTCTACTTTAGATTATTTTTCAAGAAAATATAAATCTAAAGAATCATCAATCCATAGTTATTTTACTCATTTTCCTTTACACTTTAAAATTTTGGGAGTGTGAGAGTTGAGAAAATGTAATGCATGTATGAATTATAAAGTTCATGGCATACTTGAATACAGTTTTTTTGTGTTTCGCTTAGATAACAAAATAAATACGTAGGCAATACAAAATGATATGTTCAAGTATTAGAATTTATATGAAACTTATCCTTTAATCTATAATTTTAGTAAACCAAGCTTTAGTATTTGACATTGATATATTGAAAACCCACTAAGTTGACTTTAATTGATTTACATATAGTATAACACTTGCAAAAAATTCAAACGCAAAAATTGTACTTCAACACTAACACCTCCCCCTCACATGTCATGTGGCTCGACTCTTGCTTCTTACTTCAATACTTTCCTTCCTCATAGCCATCTATCAATCTCACTCTCTGCTTCTCCAATAATGTTCATCAACTTTTCCACTACAACATTCAACTTGGGCCGATCATTATCGTTCCTTTTAAAACAAAGATCAGCAAGTCTACCCGAACTCCATGCTCTTGCAGCTGCGTAGTTATTGTGGAGCCATCAATCCTCAGGTTCAGTGTCAGTTTTTTTCTCTCTCATTGGTTCGGGCATCGGGTTGTTATCTGGTTGAGTACAACACTGAAGCCATCAAAATCCCTCTTTAACTGAAGATGACATGTATGCACGTATTTAGAGCTGCACAGCTATGTGTTCAAATTTGTTAAAGTGAACGTAATAAATATGAAGAAGTAGAAATACTAAACGATTCATCATTTTTTTGGAATGTTTCATCATCTAAAATTGTGTACACCATACAAACCTAACTAGTATGTACCAATAAAACTAATGGCACAATCAACCCAAGAAGCTAAAAAAGTAGTAGCCAATTACCGAAGCTGTGGCGTGAGTATTGTCTCTTGAGGTCTTTCTCTTGCAAGCCTAAGGTCCGATATTTTTGAAAAGTCATCATCATGTCATTAACTTTCAAGAACAATCAAAATGATCAGAATTGACCAAGTTTCCTCTAATGGGTTTTTTCGGTTTAATTATTTTACCTACATTTAATGTAAATAAGAAAATACTTCAGTAGGCACCAAGCATGGTCCCAAGGCTTTACTTCCCTAATGTGGGTTCTCCACGCATTAAGAGAACATCCTCTAAGAACACCTAGGCAGAGATAAACACATTTTCACTAATGTTTTGTAGAACAACCGGGTAGATAGCCTCTCCTCTAGCAGTTTGCACCAAAATCTTGAAAGGAATGGAATTGAACATGAACAATTGCTTGTATTTGTGATGTATTTTAGATTACACGCATCTGCATGATATTCTCAGTCATTTCATAGCTTCGAATGATTCCAATATAAACTCAAATCAGTTTCAGCAAATGAAATATGATGCAACTTGTCGTAGAAATAAAATGACACCTTTTAAAGAAGAAAGCAGTGTGATTAAGAAGACAGTAGCGGATAGGGTATTTGTCATCATTTGGTGCATTCATAATCTCATATTTTGGTTGCAGAAGCTCCAGGACATGATGAGTAAAACAATTTTTTTGGTTTCTGGAAAACATGCAAAAGATAAAACATGTTATAATACTAATGCAATTTTTTAAAACGAATATATCCTATGAAGATCATGATGAACCTTTGCAAGAGGATTATGAGAGAAAGAAGCATAATGTAAATCATGGCAAGACAGCATAAATTGTGATGCTGCCTTGCTATTTCTATTGACGGAGCTCTGAGATATTGAATGTGAAGTCCATTTATCTGTTTCTGATCAACCACATCTCACTTGGATCCGATATGACCAAAACAGAATCCAGAGGACAGATATATTCCAGAAAGATAGAAGCAATCCTTGTTGTTTTTTTGATTCCATGATTGGATTTCAGAGGGTGTTTGGAAAGGCTTTGATTTGGCGATTGGGCTAATGTTCACAGGATGAAGGCTGAAACCTTTATAGGTGTAGATACACCACCTTGCACAAGGATAAGTTGGATTGAATATCAGATCGTGCTTGGACGTGGGTGGATGAAATTAAGAAATTTGATAGAGGTGATGAATCAATAACGCAGTAACGTTCCAGAGGATTAGAACCGACTACAAAACGACTCGATTGAAGCTTGACACAAGGATTCTTCACTTTGATTTGACGCACTCAATATCTCGAAAATGCATTTTTGGTGTAATCGTTAGTGATCGATGAAGAATATGAACCCAAATTTTGGTATCATCATTGGTGAAGAAAATATATTTATCTTTCAATCGAGCTGAATTTCAATATTGATCAGAATATAGAAGAGCCCATAATTATTAGGAGAAACCCATTAGTATGTTTACAAAACGAAACTAAAACTCAGCTAGTACATGTGTCAACTTGTGGTTTCACCAATTGATGACGTGGCACCATGAGAATGGAGCAAAAGCCTCCTTTATACTGTAAGATTGTTGGATAATTCAAAACTTGTCGAAACTTTACATATTAATAAGTGTTAATATATTAAAAGATAAATAGAAAAAGGAAATCTAAAATTGGATTTTTTTTTATTTAGGTTAGATTTTTGTTTCCATATCTTACATGTTAAAGGAATTGTCTTTCATTATAAATACATGTCTCATGGAGAGTTGTTTCATAAGATCTAAGAGAGAATATCATAAGAGATCTAAGATAAATAATGAGAGCTTTAGTTTTGAGAAGTTTCTAAAGCAATAGGAAATTTTTTTCTTATAATTCTTTGTGTGTTTAGAGATTTGAATTAATATCAGAGTCTAAGGTTGGAGACTCGATCTAAACTTAAGTTGAAGCTTTGATCCTGGTGATTGTGAAGCTAAGATCGTGAAGGTAGGATGGCTAACGTGAATAGGACTCCACGCACAAAAGACTTTGGATCTATATCCATCCAATGTCTGATGTTGAACTCGACAAACTATATAGATTGCTGGATAATTTCAAGCTTATGGAAACTTTACATATTAATAAGTGTTTAATATGTTAAGAGATAAACACAAAAAGGAAGTCTAGAATATGAAAATAAAGTTTTCTATTTAGGTTAGGTTTGTATTTCCATATCCCACATGTTAAGGGAAATTATTTTTCATTATAAAGACAAGTCTCTTGGAGAGTTGTTCTATAAGATCTAAGAGACACATTAAGTTTTGAGAAGTTTCTAAAACAATAAGAAAGGTTGTTATTATAATTCTTTGTATTTCTAGAGATCTGAATTGGTATCAGAGTCAAGTTGAAGCTTGAATTGGTATTAGAACCTCATATTGGAGACTCGATCTAAACTTAAGTTGGATCTTTGATCCTGGTGACTGTGAAGCTAAGATCGCGAAGGAAAGATGGCTAACATGAATAAGGTGCCACGCACAAAGGACTTTGGATCTACATCCATCCACTACAGGAAATAAGAGTTTTAATAGCACCTCTAAAACGCTATCACACGTTACCATAGCGTTGTAGAAAGCGCTCCAATATCGCCCGCGATAATAGGTCTCGTACATTGCATAGCGGTTTTTCTATGTGCTACTGATATTTAATTAGTAATAGCGATTCGTGTTATGCAATTGTAATCTTTTATTCTAGCGTCACGAAAATGATATTATAACTTTTTAAATATTCCGGTTTTTTAATTTTACTATAGCAATTTGTAATTATTATTTTCGTCTTCTATCAATAACAATATTTGAATATTTCATTGCATTTTTTATATGTAATTGTTTCATTTTGTTTATAACAAATTTATTTAATATTTTGATTTTAAAATAATACAGAATCAAAAAATTGTCAAATAAAATTATTCTAATTAAATTTCAATGAAAATCAAAATATTCAAAAACCAAAAAAATATACTCAATTCTCAACTAATTTTCCATGCAAACAAAATCAATCCGCAACGATAATTCCATCACAATCATCCCTAATAGAAAAACTTTCATCAGCAGACAATGCCCTGCATCATCAAATTCTTGTGCGGGTAATGGTGCTCCGACAACGTCCTCCTCTCGAGTTCATGATATCCTCTCGATGGTGCTCTCATAACAACATACCAAGGCGATTCTTCATCTTCTCTAGAGTAAAATACATGTTTTGCTTGTGATGGTAGAATGTATGGATCTTGTAAATATGGCGTTTGGTTGACATGAAGATTGACAAGGGTGAAACCATCTTCTTCCTTAACACCGTAGCCTTTGTTCACCCAATTACACTTGAATAAAGGAACGCTGAACATGTGGTAGTTGAGGAGAATGATCTCTGTTATCACTCCATAATATGTGACCATATCGGCTGTATGTCTTGTATCTCTTGCATAAGATCTACACATGCTGAAAGCTTCGTAAGTGACTCCACTATTCTGAGTCTTTCGCTTGACGGATTCTATGTGAAATCGGTTCCCGTTAATGACAAAACATTTATGGGTTTGAGCAGTAAATCTTGGTCCAAAGGCCAACCACCTCACCTTCGTAGAATGATCCTTTGAGTTAGAAGGTATCTAACAAGGAAGTAAAACTGTGTGAGCTATGTGAACAAAAAAGTAAACAGATAGTGAAGTTGTACAAACCTTATTCTTCACCCATTCAGTGAATTGTTGGGGTTTGATGTTTCCATAACAAAGTTTCATTTGTTGCAAATCGAACATCATTATCTTGCAGTTCTTGTAAATGCATCCCGATTTTACAAAGTAGAGAGTTATCAGACTGATAAAAAGAATCTGTATTTGAGAGGGACAGTAGAACTTACTCAACATAGGGATCCATAGTTGCCATATTCATCAAAACATATCGATGTGCTATGTCTCTTTCTTTCTCTGAAAGAATAAACTCCGTTCCCTTTTGCAGTGGTCGACCTTCAGGAACCATTCCATCAGACTGAAGATCTTCATTACGGTTAAGTACTTCTTCAACTGGTACATAATTCTTTAGGAACTCTAAACAGAAGGCTATGCATTCTTCAGCTAAATACCCCTCACCCATACATGCTTCTGGCCTAGCAAAATTCTTTACATATGCCTTGAGTGTTTTCATGTATCTACAACTCAAACAATACAGAAATATTCGTTACAAACCTAAGTTGATCGGAAAAACCCAGTTCAGGAAATAAACATTTTACAATTACGATCGAACAAAATGAAAACAAACCTCTCAAATGGATACATCCAACGAAAGTGCACAGGACCTCCCAAACGTGCCTCTCTTGCTAGGTGTATAGGAAGGTGGAACATGATATCGAAGAGCGATGGAGGAAAGAACCGCTCGAGTTGGCACATTGTCTCCACAAACTCATTTTCCAAAGTTATCAGCTTCTCCGCGTCAATAGCACGCTGACACAATCTGTTGAAGTAGTTACATACTCGAGTTACGGTAATTCTTGGTCCTTTAGGAAGCAACCCTCATAATGCAGCAGGTAACATATTTTGGATTAGTACATGATGATCATTGGAATTAAGACTCCCAATCAAAGGAGGATTAATTGAAACACTGTTTGCAATATTACCGCAGTAGTCGTCAGGGCCTCTAAACGCATATAACCTTTGACAAAATAACTTTTTCTCTTCCTTACTGAGCCAATAAGATGTTGGAGGCAAGTAGAATCTCTTTCCCCGTACCTGTGTGTGCAAGTTTTTTCGGATTCCAATATCTTCTAAGTCCTGTCTCGCTTTGAGGCAATCTTTTGACTTAGCACTCTGCATCAGTGTTGATAATAATGCATCAGACAAGTTCTTTTCCACGTGCATCACATCGATGTTGTGACGCACCGGCAAATCCTAACACATTGAAAACAGTATGTTCAGGATAAACAAAATGTGACAATCGTATCTCAGTCTAACAATAGCTTGTAATACCTTCCAGTACGGTAAATCGAAGAATATTGATCGCTTCTTCCACCTCCATTGATCACTCGTTTCGTCATTCTCTTCGTCTTCAGCCACCTGATCTTCTGACAAGACATTTCTCTTCCTGTTTTTTTTCTTTGGTAAAGGTCTTCCAAATTCATTCCTAAAGTGCTTTAGTGTTGTAAATATTTCTGCACCGGTTTGAATCCTTTTTGCAGTCCCGTTCTCTACTGTATTATCAAACCATCCTTTCCTGCGTCTGTAGTGATGTCCAGGGCTTAGTCGCTTCCTATTCCCCAAATACAAATACTTGCGACTAAACTTGAGCCACCTATTTGGTGTATCCTTTCCACAAACATTGCATGCTTGTTTCCCTTTAACTTTACAACCTGCCAAAGTCCCTAGAGCCGGATAATCGCTAATAGTCCAGAACAACATAGCTTTTAGTGTAAACTTCTCTTTCAGGAATGAGTCGTATACCTGAATCCCCTCACTCCACAATTCTTTTAAGTCTTCTACCAGTGGTTCTAGATAAACATCAATGTTGTTGCTCGGAGCCGTTGGTCCAGGGATCAACATAGTCAACATGATGTTCTCGGCCTTCATACACAAAGTTGGTGGCAAGTTGTAGTTGACTAACAACACTGGCCATGTACTATACTTTGTGTTCTGGATAGAGAAAGGGTTCATCCCATCTGTTGACAGACTGCGTCGAAGGTTTCTTGCTTCACTAGCAAACTCTGGCCACTTATTATTCACTTGAGCCCAAGATAACAAGTCAACATGATGTCGCATTATACCATCTTCAGTGGCATTGTTGGCATGCCAACGCAAATCCTCAGCCATCCTTGCTGATCTAAACATCCTCTTGAATCTGTCTTTGATCAGAAAATACATTAGGACCTTCGCTGGAATTCCTTTCTTTTCTTCATTACTGTGCTTATCAATTTCCCATCTAGAAGCACTACATCTTGGGCAGGTTTCCATTTTATCATATTGCTTCCTATAGAGAATACAATCTTTCTTGCACGCATGAATCATATCGTAGCCAAACCCAAAAATCTTCAAGAACTTCCTAATCGAATCTGTCGACTTTGGTATTACATTTCCTTCCGGTAGCATGTCAGGTAATGTCGACAGTAGCTGATCAAAGTAAGCCTCTGACATTCCACTCTTTACTTTGATGCGGTAAAGGGTCATGATCGCAGAAACTTTGGTGTGCTTGCTACATGTCAAGTACAATGGAGTTTCATCATCTCTCAACTTCTTCCTAAACTCAGAGTCTTCATCAGGTTCACAATGTACATGCTCTCCTCCAATGTGACAGATGGCGGTTCAATGTCTTCACTATCAAAATAAGCCGTCCTTAGCAAACCATAAGCCTCAGTTTCAGATTGAGGGACACTATCAGTCGTATCGGACCTTCTTTCACCATGAAAACTCCAACAAGAACTCCTCATATACTTCTTATCCATACCCTTAATCAGAAGATGCTATGTTACTTTGTCTAAAACTTGATGGGAAAGGTTTCTGCAGTGAGTACAGGGACATAATATTTCTCTCGGATCTCCTAAGCTCCTCACTGATGCAGTAACAAAGCCTGTTGCTCCTTCCAAATATTTGAGGCTAGCCCTATATATTTAATCGGAAATTTTATCAGAATCAGAACAAAAAATTTGTACAAAAGAAGAACTCCTCATGAATTAAAATTTCGAAAACATTACTACCTTGGAAGCCAAACCCATGCTTTTTCCATATGAGAACAATATAACTTTGAGGGAAATCAACTGAAACCTTCAATTTTTGAAACTGAGGCGTATGATGGAATGGAACTAACCTAGATTTGAGTTATCAGTTTGTTCTATCATTAGATCTAATATAATTATATATTGTTACTTATCATTTCACAAGCTAGACGATTCATTCCTCTACGACTAGTGGTATGAGGAAACTGAGCTCTCCTAAGTGCTTTGTACTTATCACTCTTTGCCTAGAATATCATTAAATCAAATTTCATCAATCAAATCTCCAAAGTAAACACTTAAAAACTAAATGCTCTGTATATTCACCTTAAACACTGACGAAGTCCTACTCTTAACCCCAACGCACCAAACCTGAACAAATCGAATGTTGCTTGGTCTTAGAGCTGCTCTCTCTGTGGGACTTTTTGCATTTCGCAGTTGTGATATAAGCCTTGACTTTCCAGATCTTCACAAACAACCCATCTGTTTGAAGACTGAATCTTTTTGCCACTCTTCTTTCAAATTAAACCTCGCCTGCAGTAATGTATGAAAATGCCACACATTATAATCCTTACAAAGATATTATACAATAGACTTAAGCGCATATATATATATATATACCTGACTTTCCTCCCATAGTGTGTCCTTTGTCTGCTTATCAAGATTCCTCCAATCATCAAGAAGTACAGTCACGTGTTCGCGTACAAGGGGTCCAAGGAACGATGAAAGTGTCACTGATCCAGGACCTACATGTTCGCCAAGCTCAGTGAATGACACATAAACCTTCTCTTGATGATCCTTGGCCACTTTACTCATCTTTGTGGGTTCTTTTTTCTTCTTTGGTTTTCCATCAGATGGCGATGCTTCTGCTCATGAAATGCCATTCTCAGCTTTCATGTCAGCTTCTCTCGGCTGAGAAGGTTCTTGAGTAACTCCATTCTCAGCTTCCATGTCAGCTTCTCTCGTCTGAGAAGGTTCTTGAGTAACTCCATTCTCAGCTTCTGTAGGCTGAGATTGTTCTTCAACAATTCCATTATCAGCTTCTGTAGAAGGTTCTTCAGCAATGACATTCTCATCCTCTTCAATTTCTACCTCTGGAACTTCATCACCATCACCACCCTCCTCATTAAATTCAGGAACTTCTTTCTGCATAACATCTTGAGAAACCTTTGTTCCTTCTTCGTCAGCACCTTCTTGCCTTATCTCAATGTTTTATTCTACAATAGCAACTTCTTTTCCCTTATTTAACTTACGGATTTTGGTTATGACCGGATTAATGAATTCTGTTTCTGCTTCCAGACCTTGGGAACGTTTGTTTCTTCTAACTATTCCTCCTCGTTTCTTCGGCCCCATGTTAATTTGTTCCTAAAAAAACAAAAGCACTACTTGGTTCTTATTGTAGATTGTAAAATGGAAGACGATACAGATCTATTGAGATAATAAGCAATCGATTAATTTTCATGATGAATGCAAGTTAAAGAGGAAGATAATGGAAAATCGAGACAGGGATCAAAGAACAGGAGGGTTAAAAGAGGACGAACCTGAGATTGGAAGAAGATGATTCTGAAATTGATGATTCCGAAAGGGTCTCACGAAAAACACCTTGGGAGAGAAAATGCAGAGATGGATTATTTTGTTGTAATGAAAAAGTACTTAAGGGGTCAATATTCTTTGGTTTGGTCAAAGATATATCTTCCCCAAAAAATTTTGTTTCGCGGGTTTTAATAAAAAAAATAAGTGGTCGAGGCTACCATAACGATTATTCTTTCTCAGTGCTATAATATAAAGATCAAAATCCCAAAAATATAGACGCTTGCAAATTTCATTTTGCCGCTCCAGATATAATAGCGTTTTAGTTAGGGAAACGCTATTATATTTCCAGCCACCAAAATACAATAGCACAACTTCTTTTTCGCTATCTTACATTGCTATTAAAACCCTTATTTCTTGTAGTGATCCAATTTCCAATGTTAATGTTGAAAGCTACACAGTTTGGTCGATGAAAACAAAGGTTATGATGCATGTTCATGAAGTATGTGACACAATAAAACCTGGTTTGGATGATCAAAAGAAGAACGATGTGGAAATAGCTCTTTTGTTTCAAATTATTCCTGAAAACTTGATTCTCCAGGTGGGAGAACAAGCCACTTCTAATGACATCTGGAGCGCCATCACGTAACAACACCTTGGAGATGTTCGTGTAAGGCGAGACTTCATATGTTAGTCAAAGAAATGTCGAGTGTAACACATGAATAAAGCTTGTGTAACGCATGTCTAACAGGGAAGCAATTTATACACTCATTCCCGTCTAAGGCCATGTTATTGAAGAACAAGACTGAGGTATTCGATTGATTCAAAAGATTTAAGGAAATCATTGACAAGCAAACCTTTCGCACCAATAATGGAGAAGATTTTACCTCAGTTGAGTTCAATCTATTTTGTAAAGAAAATTGGATTAAAGCTATGGCACCCGAGTTGAAATCTATCACAAGAAACAAGACATGAGAACTTGTAGATAGACCGGCTGGTTTTGAAGAAGAAGATCGAGTTTATGTGTTGCACAAGGTTTTATATGGGTTATGCCAAGTACCTAGATCTTAGAATGTGAAACTCGATCAAGTTCTAAAGGAGATGAATTTAAGAAGTGCACAAAGGAATCATCAATGTATCGCAAGAAAGAAGGAAGAGACTTCTTGTTGTGTCACACAAAGATGGAAGTGTGTAACACGATTCACGTAGCAATGAAGTTGAGTTTAAAGATCTCAAAGGCTGAAGATGAGCCAGAGATAAATACAAAAGAAGCATAGTATGTTTGAGGTATCTACTTCACACAAGACCAGATGTGTGTTACATAGTTGGTGTTCTAACTCGATACATGCAAACTCCAGGTGTTGCGCATAAGCCGGACATCCTTACTAAGCCATTAGCAAATATTAAGTTCAAGCAAACGAGGAGCTTAATTGGAGTTCAAGAAATTGATCTCCCTAATTCAAGTTAGAATTAAGGAGGTGATTGTTGGATATTTCCAAGCTCGTGGAAACTTTACATATTAATAAGTGTTTAATATATTAAGAGATAAACACAAAAATAAATCTATAATTAGAAAAGAATATTTCTATTTAGGTTAGGTTAGGTTAGGTTAGGTTAGGTTAGGTTAGGTTAGGTTAGGTTAGGTTAGGTTAGGTTTGTGTTTCCGTATCCCAAATATTAAAAGGAATTGTCTTTTATTATAAATGAATGTCTCATGGAGAGTTGTTCCATAAGATATAGGAGAGAAGATCATGAGAGATTGAGAAACATTGAGAGCTTTAGTTTTGAGAAGTTTCTAAAGCAATATTTTTTTTATTTATAATTCTTTGTGTTTCTAGATATTTAAATTGGTATCAGAGCTGTAGGTGCTTGACGTAAGAATACCAAAATACCTTTCAAGTAGGAATGAGACCCTTTAAGTTGAAAGAGAAGGTCAGTGGCAGAAACTAGTCAGAAGATCATGGAAACTGTGATGTTGTGGAAGAAACATTCTCTAAGGAAAATCTGCGATTACTGGTAGAAGGTGGTGCCAAGATGATTCGCTAAAAGAAAAACACACGAGATGAGTGTAGTCCTTAGTTTGAGGGGGAGAATGTGAGATATCACACAAAGTTCCACATTCAAAATTTAGACAAATAGTGTCTAATATATAAGAGATGTTCAACTCTAATTAGTAGGAGACCTTTTTGAAAGGAATACGGAAGTAAATCCATGCGGGCTTGCCTCTTATTCCTAAAGTGGACAATATCGTACTAATCAGATAGTAATTAGTTGGAAATGGACTTTCACAAACCTAACAATTGGTATATTGACAAACAAATTGTACCGATAGTGAAGGAAAGTTTACCTCAGTTGAATTTAATCTATTTTGTGAAGAAAATTAGACTGAAGTTATGACAGCCGAGTTAAAATCTATCACAGACAGAGCAACTAAAGAAATTCATAACCTTCATATGAGATTACGTAGACGGCCTGAAAGTCGATGCAACAACTCATACATCACTTTCTACGTTTTACTTAGCACACTTGAATCATGAATATGTTTTAGTTTTTCCCTTTAAAAATAATCTAAATATGATGCTTAACAAGTTTGCGAAAAATAGTCTAAGTATGATTACATTAATAACACAGAAAAAAAGAAGTTTTGCCTGCTTCTTTCTTAATACCTTAACAACCAAAGTTTCATCAGCCTCCAAAACATTCTCACAGTTTTTTAAGGGAAGAAAAATACTATACCCCTAAACTATGTAACATACGGCTTTTAACTCTTGAAACTCACATACAGCCCACATTAATTACGAAGCCCAAAAAGTATACCTATAAAAAAAATTAAAAAGCAACCAATACTTCATACAAAACCACATTAAGCATATTGGTTTATTTTGCACCAAAACCAACATTTACACCCATATGATTACAAATGCACAAATGGTTCAACCAATAAACACATAAACGAGCAAAATTATCTAGAAACATTTGAGGAGAACAATCATATAGTACTAGTTATGTGACAGCACATAAATCTCACAAATAAATATTTTTTACCGAAACACAAAGTCAACAATCCGCTTAAAGTGCGGATAAACCACTATTTACTCATAATAAGAATAAAAGTGGCGAGCTCTCAAAATACTGAAACCAAAAGCCAACATAAAAGACTCAGAGTCGATATAGTGCTCTTCTTTGAAATTATAGTGGTTTTCCTGACGTTTTTATTGTGAAATTAGTCTGTTAAATCAATATAGGGTCTGTTATGAATCAATTGATGTGGATGCAATAACCATGAGGTTCAGACCGAACCGGATTCGATCATGGATAAGATTGGTCCGACCAGAAAGGAATCTCATTCGACCAAAAGGAATATACCATCGGCTAGATGGATAAGGAACGACCTAGAATTTTCCTTTTATTAGTTTGATAAGGTTACCTTCTCCATGCTTATCTAGGAATGTTTATCTTTCCATTTATCTAATGACGGTCTATTGTAACTCCCTATATATAAAGGGCACCTTCGATTGAATGAATATACAGACACCATTACCTGAGGCACACGCAGCCACTAATGCTGATAAAGAGGCAAACCACGTCCATACTAATAGCCAACACGATCGAGGCCGTGGAAAATGGCAAAGGACGTGGCCGCGGTCGAGGTTCTATGGCCACGGTCGAGGAAGCCCATACGGTCGAGACTATGGCCGAGATAGAGTCCAAAGTAACTCGTTTGGTCGAGAAAATGGACGAGGCCAAAGGAATCATTTCAAACCCTCACAGTCGACCAAATCAGTGTGCCATAGGTGTGGAATGAGCAGTCATTGGGCAAAGAGTTGCAGGACTCGAAACATTTATGTGATCTATATCAAGAAAGTTTGAAGGGAAAGAATCTTGAGGCCCACATGATAGTCCAAGATGATGAAAACGATTTTGATCATGAAAAAGATGATTCACTAGAATATGAGACTTCTGACTGTCTCAAAGATGATAAATAAATTTGACATCTGTAATCCTTGATTGTTTTTATTAAAACTTATTTTGGTGTTTGACATTTCTATGGTTCATTTCTATAATGTCATTTCCATGATTGTCATTTCTTGTTATTGATTGATAAAATGGCAATAAAAGGATAGTCAATCTAATATAGACCACGGCTAAAGGCATTGCCATAAAGAGGCACAAATTTATTCACCCAATAAAAGACCCATTGAGTTATAAGACTTAAATATGGATGGTTTCCACATTGAACCAATGGGAAAATGAAATAAAAGTTCCTTTCAAATTATAAGAAAATCGTCTAAAGCCTTATAAAGTGGTCGACGACTATACCTATATACTCCTGATCTAGACTATGCTAAGGATCAGTATGATAAAGGCAAAAGCCATGGTATCATGTATACCCACGAAATTTACCACTTTATGGCATGACTGGATTAGCTATCCAAGTCCAAACTTGATGCAAATAAAATATTACAAAAGGCACAAAGAGTTATCCCATAAAATCTCACGTTGTGTAACATGTGCACAAGGGAAACTCATTAGGCTCTATTGTCCCAAGTACCACGTGATTATAGTATGTCCATGAGGGGGAGTGAGGAAAAACCGTGATCCGATGAACATACAACAATCACGTGTGATAAGGTCCATGACCATGGTAATGCTTGGCCGAATTCTTTCAAATACAAAGGTCACTACCTAATGCTTGAGGACACGTTGAATTTACATGTTTAAGATTAATATGCATCAGGCCATATAAGTGGAGCATATATATTCTCATCTCAGATTAAGGGTCATAAACCAGACAATACATAAACCATCTTAAGAGAATCTGAATATAACACCACAAACATATGTTGCCACTTAAGATGGAACCTCACAAGAGGATTGAGAATGAGAATATATGTTTGATGAAAAAAAGTATTTCTCCCACTATATTAAAATGTCTTGAGCCAAACATGGTGATATAATTAGTGGCCTAAGAACACAGATTACATTGACCTCTAGTAAATCTGATCATCCAACATTAAAAGGGAGAAGTTATAAGCTGGTAAAAAGAAAAAGAGAAATGGTAATTAACCATCATTTTCTTGGCAGATCCTCGACTAGTAAATATAAGACGTCCAAATGATATAAAAGCTAGCAGAACTAGATGCCAGAACACATTGACCTGAAAAGTCATACCAGCTTGCCACCAATGAATTTGTTGTTCTAGAAGAGACACAATCAAGTTGCTACAGAGTCTATATAAAGATAGACCAATATGTTCCATAAGATAAGGACTCGCAAGGAAATATAAAGTGCATAAAATGATAAATTCTCGAGTCATAAGAAACCATCCCAGACATAGAAAATGGTCGACCAATATAAGATACCATACAATGGAATTTGGGACGCCAAACTCCATGGTACCTAAGGTGATTTGGGACGCAAACACATTATATTAAAGGTCATAAGATTGCAATCAATTATGTCATGTCTGGAATACAATGGACGCCAGAAGGGTATTGATACCAATGATATATAAGAAAGCGCAAACAGGTAGCACTTGAATATACAGTATATAGCGAGGATCATAAACCCACGTGTGAGTACTCATACATATAAAGTTAAAGAAAATGTGGGGTTAACTAAGATTTAAAGAATATATATAGAAAAGATGGGACGTATTGGCCATATAACGTCATCTGATAACCAATGGATTAAATGGGTCTGTCAGATAAAAGAAAATCGTGAGATATAGGATATGACCATATGATCTAAAGTATTCATATTCCTACTTAAAGCATTTAAAGAGACTGCTGATTACACATAGGATACTCACAGAGACCAAGAGCAGATTATAAATGATATAGGAGTCTGTGTGGATGCTACTACAATTCGGAATGGATATGTGCTGGAAAGAATGATGATGTAGTAAGCAGTTTGATTAATTGACTGGATAAAGGTATAATACAGTGTGACCGATAAGTATGAGACAGAATTCTCATATAGATATCAATCTTTGTTGTCTTACGCTGTTTATGGCTGATGCAAGCAGCTGCATAGTAAATGGTCAACTGATATAATACTAAGTAAGGAGTTCTATAAGAACATCCACACAGTCACTCATATGTGTCCTATAGGAAGATGAATTCTTGTAGGTTTATAATAAGAACTGGCCAACTTATAGACAAAGTTGAGATTGGTCAATGATATAGTTATGCCGATTGATTATGATCATAATATTTGGAGTCATTAGCAGTTATGTATTGGTTTATGGTTGGTCTATAATATATCAGATGGTCATGGGCCTATTTAAACGGATCCGATCATGACACAATGCGCGACCAGTGACAGGCATAACGGCGTGTCAAGGGCATCGGCATGGTCGTGGCTTGACACTACAGCCATATGGTCGAAGTCTCTATACGCTGATCATACGGCCGCAGTAATACAGTTATGTGGTCGTACTCGAAAGTTGACAGTGTCGAGAAAGCTATACTGGCGACTATACTGACAATAACTTAAGGTCAAGAACCAACTATGGTGATCATATGGCGTCAAAGTATGGCATACGGGCAAAGCCGCATATACGACCAAGAGATTTATGGTCGATGTAGCGGCCGATCGCTATGGTCGAGATACTATGGCTAGACCATACTGACCATATAGACCATAAAGGTCGAAGAAAGAAATAATTATAGTCGTGGTTAAGAAAGAGGTCGTGGTGTATACATCTGAACCACACAGACGCCAACGACAAATGCTAGAGTCGTGGGCCATAGGAGCATATAGAACAACATTGATAAATGGACTGACCATCATCTATACAATGGGTATACTGATCATCAGCATGCATGTAAGTATGCATAATTCAAAATATGGCTGATGATAATGGAAAGTTAATGAAAGGTTCTAAGGAAGTAAGTGTGTAATCATAACTTATCCTTCGTTATCTTTATTTCACAGGAAGCGATAGTTTAAAGTTTGGTTTTTATACTACCAACTACCAACCGGCAAAGAGGGGAAATTGGTTTGCAGATGCAAGTTTTTATCTAATTATGACAGGTTTAATTTACGTTTTATGGAGATATGTGCAAAGCCTCATGGAGCTTAGTGAACAAACGCTGGCAATAACATCATCCACCGTGCCTGATGTATTGACCACATGACACAAGTAGTTATGCCGGCTCGATGGATCAAGAGTGTTACAGATAGGACGATGATTCAGCATAGATCGGTCGATAGTAAATTCAACCGGTGGAAGAGAGGATCGACGCATCACCTATAAAGACGACTGCACACTTACATAGCTCATCTAAAAGAGTAGTGCAATCCGTGAAGTGATTAGCTCAAGACACATCATGATCAACATATCCGACCATATGATGGAGTAGACGTCAAAGAGGTTTGTCACCAATCATTCCACACTCTACGTTCAGAAAGCTACACACAGATAGGAATAGAGACGATTAAAAGATCTATAGTGGTGCATTCATCAGGTGGGGAGTAATACGATGGTACTCTTTGTCCTAACTATGGGTTTTATCCAAAGGGTTTTACTGGTTAGGTTTTACGAGGCAACATACCAAACGTATTATGAGCTCTACATGGTTGCTAAACTTCAAGGGAGTGCTATGGACAATTGATGTGGATGCCATAACCATGAGGTTTCAGACCGAACTTGTGGAATTTCGACGCATGGATAAGATATGGTGCCGACCAGAAAGGAATCTCACTCGACCAATAGAAGATATACCATCGGCTAGATAAATAGGATCGACTTTAGACCTTTTCCTTTATAGTTTGATAAGGTTCCTTCTCCAATGCTTATATAGGAATGGTTATCTTTCCATTTATCTAATGACGGTATAGCTTGTACTCTCTATATACTAAAGGGCACCTTCGATTGAATGATTATCAGACAAGTTTCCATTCTTTCTTAGCAGGGTCTTCTTTGTTTGTGTTTTCGACACGTTTTAGTGATGATTGTCTTTTGTTAGAGATAGGCTTAACACAGAATCCCATTAATTGCTAGGCCTAAAATCAGGTCCGGCCCATTAACCAAATAATGATTCTGCTAAAAGATAAAATTGTACTTTCGCTATAAAAATAGGTGTCAGAATCATCTGAAATGATAGACCAGAAAAGTCCAAGACGGACCTCTCCATTCCAGATGAGCTTGCCTTCGACTACCAGAGAACTACCACCAGAAGTCTGAAACGACCTCTCCTATCTAGGACGAGCTCGTTTCCGACGACCAGGAAATTTGTAAAGAGAATACATTTAGACGATCTCTTTAAGTTCTTGTAATCACCAAATTTGTTCATTCTTGATTATTAATACGAAATGCTCTGATCCCTTTACATTTACTACCACGTTACATCATTGACCGAATATGGATTCAAAAATTGGCGCCCACCGTGGGGCCGAAGAATCTTCTTTACTTTAAGAAAGCTCGGCGATCATAGAATCCACATTGAAACCGGAGGCCCTGATTTCTGCAATCACCGACAAACTAGGATCGACAAGCATGGCGACTGCGACAACCTCGTACCAGCCAGATGATGACGCCACGGCACTAACCTCGGGCCTACCAGCCAAAAGTGTTATACCAACATCACCATCCTCAGGCCAACCAATATGCAGCGCAACATTAGTAATGACGACCTCAAACTAGTTAGCCGAAAACACCATACCTGCAATGGTGACCCCATTGCAACCGCCTAGCCAACAGAGACAACACATTCAACTCAACCAGACATCTCTCTGATTATTCAGGCCCTTCTCGGAAGAATCGACGAGTTCTCTCGAAGAACCACTTCTTGCTTATACGACCTCACGCACTCACAGATCGCGTGCAACAATCTCATCAACGAGCTCCAGTCTATCGAAGTAGGTGCGTCCAGATCAAAAACAAGTCGATACTACCCCACGACTTCAACGAGTTCTCTTTGACAAACTACCAACACCAGTCATCAGAAACGGACAACAACATACGATCCAAATCAACGATCTACGTGCGCTGACCATCGATCCCAAACAGCATCATGCTCAGTCAGATGACAAGCAGGTTCTAATCGACAACGATTCACAAATTTCACATATAGAACTCGGCACAGAAACGAAGAGATCGAAGAAATGAAAGCCCAATTGCAGTATATGACTTCCAAAGTCCATCAGGCAGTTAGCGCGGCACCAGAAATCGGATCGTCTGCTCCACGAGACCCAAAACACCACCGTTCTCACCTCGACTCCTCAGCATTCCCATTCGACATCTGGGAAAAATAAAGCTTCCCTACTTACAACGGGACAACTGATCCAAGAGAGTATCTCACCGCCTTCAGCATCGCAATGGGGAGAGCAAATTTTTCACCAGAAGAACGCGATGTCGGCCTCTGTCAATTGTTCGTAGAAAATATGAGTGGACTTTCCCTCGGTTGGTTTTCCCGCCCAGAAGCCAATTCCATCGACAATTACAATCAACTTTCGACGGCCTTCCTTAAACATTAATCATTGTTTATCCAGCAGAGTGCGTCTAATGCTGATTTATGGACGCTAGCTCAAGAACCAACAAAGATGCTTCGTTCGTTTATTGACAAGTTCAGAGCCATTGTTTCTTGCATTACTGTGCTCGACGAGGCAGTTGTTTTGGCACTCCCTAACGGTCTTTGGCACGAATCACCATTTGAAAGGAACTCTTCAAGAACAAGCAACAAACCTTAGAAGACGTGTTTCATCGAGCAATGACCTTCATTGAGATTGAAGAGGACAAGGCCGCTTTTGCCAAAAAAATATGCAATCATCAAGAAGTCGTCGTCAAAAGAAAAGGATCCCAACCAACACTATGAGCCACGACAACACTACGACAAGGGATACAACGAGCGAAAGAATAGGAAAGCTGGAACCTACCAGATCAGCGACCAACTTGTTATTCGTTCTGCCGACAAACAAGATCGTGATGATAGCAAACACATGCGATGTGCGAACCGTATTGCAACTACCAAAAGTCTACGACCCACAATACAGCGAGTGTCGCCATCTGCAGGGTATTTTGTTCTCACAATACCGCCGTGAGCGCGATTCATCGTCCCGAGATCGCAGAAACGACAAAGCCCCAAAAATGAAGGGGAACATTTTCGAATTGTCCAGGAAGAACGCGAACGCCAGCAAAGACAAAAACGCCCTAATGAACGTGCGAACACTAACGCAGAAACTCCTAAACGATCACGTAACGACCAAAACGAACATGAGCGCGGACGAACGCCTCTGCCTTGTCGCGTAATCAACATAATCATGGGAGGTCTCGAGACATGCAAAGATTCAGTTTGGTCAATCAAGGAATACGAACGCGGACATACGCTTCACAAAAATGGGAGAGCTACAATATGGACGACAAACCGAAAGAGAATTATGATATCAGCTTCACAGAAGAAGATACCAAGGGCTTATACAAACCCCATAACGATCCTCTCGTCATCGAACTCATAATAGGTGATTGCAAAGTATCGCGTGTGTAGATCGATACCGGTAGTTCGATCAACTTGATTTTTTCAAAAACACTTCAACGCATGGACGTCAAGGACTACGAGCTTAAGCTTGCAAAAGACCCCTAAAAGTTTTGCCGGCGATACAATAATGACTATCGGAACGGCCAAACTACCATTCTACGTAGCAGGAATCACCAAAATTTTCCAAGTTCGTTGTCATCGAGAGCCCCACCATTTACAATGCCATACTCGGAACTCCATGGATACATTCAATGAAAGCGGTCCCGTCCACTTACCATCAGTGTATAAAATTTCCTACACCATCAGGAATCTACACCCTCAAGGGAAATCAGCAATTATCCGAACACAAGTTAAGGAAGTCTTCGAGAACATGCTTAATCACTAAGCAAGGGGATGAGCAAGTCATTGAGAGGACCGCGCACGCCAACTCGTCATGCAATTCAATATTGACACTAGAGATCCAATGCGATGAATCGGTGTCAGAGCAGACCTTAGAGAAAATCTCAAGGATCAACTCATCAGTTTCCTTCAATCCAATGCTACGACCGAAGATATGCCAGGGATTGACCCATATGTCACATGCCATGAGCTACACGTAGATCCGATTTACAAACCAATCAAGTAAAAACGACGCAAACTCGCCCCTGAATGCGCTAAAGCAGTAAACAACGAAGTTTGAGCGCCTATCTAACGCAGGGTCCATCAAGGAGGTCAGATACCCCAATACTGGCTTTGCAAATCTTGGTCGTAATCAAAAAGAAAAACGGAAAATGCAGTGTATGCGTTGATTTTACCGACCTTAACAAGGCGTGTCCCAAAGACAGTTTTCCACTCCCTCACATCGACCGGGTTGGTCGAAGCTACTGCAGGAAACGAGCTCATGTCGTTTATGGATGTGTTCTCCGGATACAACCAAATCATGATGCACCCTGACGAAAGAGAGAAACTGATTTCATCACTGATTGAAGGAATGTATTGCTACAAGTTCATGCCTTTGGACTTAAGAATGCGGGAGCCACATATCAGCGTTTAGTTAATCGAATGTTTGCCGAACAGCTCGGTGACACGATGGAAGTCTACATTGATGACATGCTCGTAAAATCTCGTGTCGCCAACGGACCACATTAAAAATTTGACATCCTGCTTAAATAGCCTTAACGAGTATTGCATGAAGCTCAATCCAACGAAATGCACATTCCATGTCACCTCCGAGGAATTTCTAGGTTACATTGTAATCAATAGAGGACTTGAAGCAAAACCCAAGAAAAAATTACAGCCATTGCAAAACTTCCATCTCCAAAAAACACAAGAGAATTTCAACGACTAACCGGGCGCATCGTCGTGCTCAAGAGACTCATTTCGCGATCAACGGACAAGTGCCTTCCTTTTAACAACTTTTGCGCAACAACAAAACGTTTCGAATGGGATGCAAGGTGCAAAGATGCATTTCAAAAACTAAACGAATATTTATCTACTCCAGCAATCTTGGCGAAACCAGAGAACAGAGAAATCTTGTATCTGTACATATCCGTCTCCACCTTGGCAGTAAGCAGTGTCCTAGTTCGTGAAGACCGTGGCGACCAACGTCCAATCTTCTACACCAGCAAGATCTTCGATGACGCTGAAACACGATATTCCCCTCTCAAAAAATTTGCCCTCGCTGTTGTGGTCGCAGCTCGCAAACTAAGACCATATTTTCAATCTCACACCATTCATGTATTGACTAATCATCCACTTCGATTAATACTACATAGCCCAAGTCAGTCCAATGAAGAATGGCCAAGTGGGCCATCAAGTTGAGTGAGTACGACATCGAGTTTAGAAGTCAGGACAAGCGCCAAGTGTCAAGTATTGTCGGATTTCATGAACCGAGCTACCTCGATCTCAAGATGGTGATGACCTCGATACCAAGAACTGGTGTCTCTATGTTGACGGTTTCGTCTTCGTGGAACGGGTCAGGAGTAGGCATACGACTTATATCCCCCACCAGAAAAATCATCGAGCAATCTTTTCGCCTAGATTTTCCAGCCTCCAATAATGAAGCTGAATACGAAGCTCTTATCGCCGCCTTCGTCTCGCCAAAGCGGTTGGAGAAAAAAAGATTGAAACTTTTTTGCGATTCGCAGCTCGTTACTAACCAGTTTAGTGGAGATACAAAATAAGAAATGACCGCATGAATGCCTACTTAAAAGTTGTCCAAAAACTCTCACAAGAGTTTGCCAATTTCACTCTCAACTAAAATACCACGAAAGCGACAATTCTTCTGCTGACGCCCACTCCGCCCTAGCATCGACTTCCAACCCATCACTCCTTGATCCAGTGGAAAGCCATACGGACAAAACCAAGCATTGCGCTAAGCAATGGGAGTTCACGCTGTTAAACGAACTCGATTGAAGAGATGGGCGACGCCGACGAAGTAAATGAACCCATCTATGAAGAAGAGGCAACAGATCAGTCGATTGGCGCAACAAAATTAAACTCTTACATTTCTGACGGAATAACACCAGCCGATCGTTGGGTTGCTCATCGTTTGAAATCCCGTTGTGCACACTACGTCTTACACCACGGAAATTTCTTTCGATGGAGTTCTACAAAAATTGTTTCTTCAGTGCACATACAGTCAAGAAGTAAAATGGGTTCTCAAGGAGACACACGAAGAAGTAGGCGGCAACCCACTCAGGCAGACGATCACTGGCTATCAAGATCAAGCGACACAGACATTTTTGGCCAACAATGGTCGCAGATGGTGAGGTACGTCGCAAAATGCGAGAAGTGCCAGCGTCATTCCCCGATGATCCGTCTCCCCAGCAGAGCTTCTCACGACTACCACTGTGCCTTACTCTTTCATGAGGTGGGGGCAATGGACAACGCCCGGACCTCTACCACTATCCAAACAAAAGCACTACCTCCTGATTACGACCGATTATTTTACAAATGGGTCGAAGCCGAGTCCTACGTAACCATACGTGCCCCTGACATCCAAAAATTCGTCTGGAAGAACATCATATGCCGCCAAGTTCTCACATACGTGATCGTCACCGACAACGGCTCCAAATTCATTTCTTAACTTTCGAGAATTTCTGTTCACGCTGAAAATTGAGCAAATCTACACTGAGGTTCCCCCAATGAAACGGACAAGCTGAGGCAAAAAATAAGAAAATCCTAGATGGAACTAAAGCCGCTTAAAACAGAAGAAAGGAATTTGGGCCGACGAGCTCGAAGGCGTTTTATGGTCACATCGTAACAACCCCCCGACGTTCCAACAAATATAACCCCACTTTCCTTGTCTCTTGGTATGAGGGCTATGGTCACCCGCCGAAGTGAGTATCCCAATCCCTTCGCCAGTTAGAACTCACCAAGGACAAAGATCCTCAATAACCACAATTATCACCGCATCATTTAGGACCAATTGAAGAAAAACGGGGCCAAGACTTCTCCTCCACATCAAAACTACCAGTATCTTGCTGCCTTCAATATTATAAACAAGAAGGTCAAGGGAAGATTCTTCAGGAAGGCAAACCTCGTTCTTCGCAAAGTCTTCAAAACACTCGCAATTAAATGCAGGCAAGCTCGGCTCAAACTGGGAAAGGCCGTACTTAGTTGTCAAAAGTCGTTAAACTAGGCGTTTTTGAGCTCGCTGAGAATGAGCAGCGAAAAAAGTCCCGAGGATCATGGAACTCCATGAATCTCAAAAGATACCACTACTAAGGAAGAAGCAAATAAGGAAATCCCGGCGCACGTCCTGTATACCAAAAATAACACCCAGGAGGATCTGCCCTTCCTTCTTAAATTTAAGCATTTAGTTTTCTTGTAAAAGGCGAACTACGAATGACTTGATCCCCGCCTGTGGGTACGTAGGCAACCTCTCACGAGGCTCAGATATTTCAATAAAGAAACTCTTATATTTCCCAAATATTGGAGAACAACCACTATATTATAGTGGTCGTGCCACCCACTTGAACACTTTACAAACGAAATACGAGATTTTGGTTCGTCTAGTGTTGCAGCTCCACGGCTCAACACTTATTACATTCCGCAAAGAGATATGAATACATCCCAAAAAATTTTGCAGCTCCGCGCTCACACTTGAAGACTTGCAAACGAAATACGAGATCCGTTCTCTAGTGCTGCAGCTCTGCGCTCACACTTATACATTTCGCAAAGAGATATGATACATTCCAAAAAAAAGTGTTGCAGCTCCGCGCTCACACTTAAAAGACTTTGCAAACGAAATACGAGTTCGTTCTCTAGTGATGCAGCTCCGCGCTCACACTTATACATTTCGCAAAGAGATAGGGTACATTCAAAAAAAAGTGTTTGCAGCTCCGCGCTCATACTTGAAGACTTTGCAAATGAAATACGAGATCCGTTCTCAGTGCTGCAGCTCCGCGCTCACCACTTATTACATTTCACAAACAGATACGGAATACATCCCAAAAAAGTGTTTCAGCTCCGCGCTCACACTTGAAGACTTTGCAAATGAAATATGAGATTTGTTCTCTAGTGCTGCAGCTCCGCGCTCACATTATATTTTTTTCAAAGAGATATGATACATTCCAACAAAAAAGTGTTTCAGCTCCGCGCTCACACTTGAAGACTTTGCAAACGAAATACGAGATCCGTTCTCTAGTGACTGCAGCTCCGCACTCACACTTATACATTTCGCCAAAGAGATAGGATACATTCGCAAAGAAAAGTGTTGAAGCTCCGCGCTCACACTTCAAGACTTTGCCAAACAAAATACGAGGTGGAGATAATAAGCAACCATTCCAAAGCATAAAAAAGACATTCAAAACAAAGAAGCATCAAGATAAGATTCAATAAACAACCAATAAGGAGTTCAACATAATCCAAAAAGGTCGATATAAGCGACCATGGCAAACAGGATAAAACGAAGAAACAAACATACAAGTCCAACAGAAACCAAACCATACGACTAAAACAACAAACTCATAACAAGATCACTCTTCGAAGTTTCCATCCGCCACTGAACGAGTAACACCAAATGTTGAAGCTCCACGAGCATCGCTCCCTCGCATACCATCCTGAGAACGACGGCAGGACGAGCAGAAGCAGTCGACCTCAAGCAGAAGCATGACGGAAATGAGGATCAGGAGGACGAACAACATAAGCAGGAGGACGGACAGCAGAAGCAGGAGGACAGACAACAGGATAGAAGGACCGCCAGGAATAACTGGGAGAACGGACAGCAGGAACGGAGGGAACGTTCGTCAACTCCCCATCTGCAAAAGGTGATAACATCAAGCTCTTTTACCTTAGCCTCAAGTTTAACTTCATCTTCTTTGAGTTTTCTGATCTCATTCTCCGGAATCGAATCCCATCCTTAAGAAGAAGACGCAACGCTCCTAGAATCCCTTAACCTGGTTCAACTCGAACATGGCGGCCCGAATAACTGGTTGCTCAGCCATAAATCCCTCCATCTTCTTGCCGCGAGAAACATATGCCGCGACCAGCCCATCATACTTCTTTCATCTCTCTCAAAAACAGAAGCGGCCCGTGATCTTCCTCAAACGATCACAATTATCA
Source organism: Moricandia arvensis (assembly GCA_905132765.1). NCBI lineage: Eukaryota > Viridiplantae > Streptophyta > Magnoliopsida > Brassicales > Brassicaceae > Moricandia > Moricandia arvensis. The sequence continues at coordinate 61,048 of CAJHQP010003259.1, forward strand.
TCAAAAAATTTCTAGCAGCAAGCGCATCAGCAACGTTCTTGTCAGAGAGATGCTGAATGTCCATGTGCGCCGCCACAATTTTATCAATTCACGATTGCCACCTTTTTCCTCTTGATCTCAAGCTCATCACACAACTTACTTATTTCCTCATCCCTCTCTTTCTCCCATTCTTCCTCGCCTCCGCCCAAGTAATGGTCTTTTGCCACCACATCTCATTCACAAACGACATCGACTACAAAAACAACAAACGAAAGAATCAAGACCAGTCAACACAAGAAGACAAATAACCATAAACATGCATCAATGAAGAAATAGAAAGAGAAGATACCTTTGTAGTGTGCCGAGCAGTCGTCTCACCATAGGTCGTCACAAGTAGGAGGGATCATCACGTGCTGGACTACCACGAACCATCTTACAAAATCGAGCATCACTCTTCCGGTTGGCGGTAAAATTCTCCTTCCAGAAAAACTGAAATCAGAGCACAACACCCTTCACTCTTCGACCTCAAGGAGGGGGCGGAAGAGGTGGACAAACAATTTTGCCGTGACTTCGGGACCGGATCTTCTTGGAGGAGCGACCTTCAGCATAACGCTTCCTCGGAGCCGGCCTAACACTTTCCAGCAACCGAATTAACCTTATCACAACAAAATCTTTCTTAGTTCTCTGGGAACCACCACCAGCAACCTCCTCGTCCACCTCGTCTATCATGTCCTGATTCTGAAGATCAGCGACAGCCGTAAGAGCTACGAGGCGGCAGGAGGTACGACCAAAGGGTAGTTAAGGCGGGGGGGGAGCTGAGGGAGCTACTAAAAGAGACACAGCTACTACGTCTTTCCCCAGAACCAGCCGCAGCCACACCACAGCGAGAAGCAAAGTAGTCCGGAAACTGAACATTCATTTTCCCATCATTGAGCGAGAAGACAATACGAGTCACCTACGAAACAAAAAGAAAATGTTGTGTTAATGCAGGGAAGGGAAGAGAGAGATAAGGTACAAGACAAATCTGAATCAATACGTGAAAAGCTACGATGAACCCGCTGCCTAGTCACCAGTGACCACCCTTGCACCCCAACACTCTGAATCTTCTTCAAATCTTCCTTAAAAATCGGCAAAGGGGGAGCATAAATCTTTTGTCTAACTATAAAAAGGACAAACATAAATATTCAAAAGACAAGAAACAAAACAAAGTAACATACCAAGAAATTTCAAAACTACCATATAAGGATTCCAACGCGTTTTACAATGCCTATTAGCACCAATGAACTGACTTGGGAGAAACCACGAACATAAAAGAAACCCTTTATCCAATCGTTAACCTTCCTTCTATTTTCATCCACAATCATGAGACCACCCTTCATGCTCACATAAAAAGTTCCAACAGTCCTACCTGTTTTTTGAAAAGTTCACCATTTCTCCTCAACATCCTAGAGACTTCGCATGCTCCACATGCAGTCTCCGCGGCTAGAACAAGAGCTCCGACCTATGATGATCCGTAATCAAAATCAGGAACAGCAGCTGGGAGATGTGTGCTTGGTGTGCGTTGCTCCTGGAGCACAATTTGATGTCTTTACACCCGAACCGGAAATACGACTCGAAAGTTTAACGGCGGAAAGACCATGGGGAAAAACCAAAAGCATGAACTCTCATATGGACAATGCACAATGTGGATGTTAAATGTGAGGTTCTTGGTTTTTAGTTAGACTCATAGTACTCATACATCTATCTAATGGTTATCTCTATTCTTCCAGGCACGGGAGATCACTCCATTTGAGTCGCTCTCGACGTAACTGGGTGAATGAGTATCGAAGGATGCTCGAGGAACACCATCACGATCAGACAACATGCATGCCTTCGATCAGATCCTCGACTTAGTAGAGCTAGCTTTCTGACTTTTTAGCCAAATATTGACTGAGAAGAGACTAGTGGGTCGAGGCCTAGAGGCACGTACCATGTCTTCGTGACCTTACTGAGTGCCGCTTTATGAGGAGGCCCGAGAGAACTGATGTGCGCACCGCAGGACTCGAGTCGGCCTATGTGCAATGGCTCTCTCTGCACTACGATTGAATCTTACGCACATCGAGCCATGAACTTTTCAAAAAAACAGTGAGGACCGTTGACTCAGGTCTTATGTTGTCGATTGTCAGTCAACAGTAATTGATACCAGGCTCACGCTGAGAGATTACAAGTCGGATATTAGTCAGTCTATGGATTAAGTTTGGTGGATGAATAACATAGGGAGGTCGTTTAATACCCGCAAATGACAACTATCATCGGACACCTGTCTTAGAGGTCGTTGGTTCTCTCTCTGTCAATCTGTTCCGACGCGTGCCTGGACCCTGGCCAAAGTGACCAGTTCTCCTAGCCGAATCTGCTCCCACACTCAGCCGACATACTAGCGCTAACACTCTCGTTCTCAATACGGCGTCACGGCATTGCAACAGAGTACATCATCTAATACCAATGTGTGTGAGCTAAAGCGTCAATAATCGCACCAGCATCGTTGTGCAGCAATATTCGTTACCTTTCGCCATTTCTGACAGTGACTACTACATGTCAATTTTCGTATTTCATCGTATAGCATTGTGCTCATCTAAGTTTTGGTCATCATGAAGAAAGGAGTTCAAATAGCGCCTATGATCATGTCGAGCGCGAGTTAAGTTTCAGACTCATCTTACCCATCTAGAGAATGATGACCGAGGCGTCGTATTGTACGTTAAACAGTTGTCCGCGGTCGAACCATCCGCAATATACAATAATCTGTCGTATGCAGAATGTCTCACAAGTCAGAACGGCTGGTCGTGAGGAGTGAGCACAGGGGTGGTCGCTCCGTCTTCGCTGAGCTATCGGTACAAGAAGGGGGCATGCTTAACCTCATCTGTCCACAGACCTTTCCGAGTTCATGAATCACACCGTCATTGAATATCGAAGCTGTTCTAACATGGCAACCTCTGTGACACACCACCGAGGGACCTTACATTCCTCACTAATCTCACACACAGTTCCCTTTCACTATACAGCTCGACTGTCGACATAGAAGGCAAGAGCAAATAGAAGCACCCATTGTATTCAACGTGCTATGACGACCTGTGAGCTATATGCTAGAGCCATTGTACTTCTGGTTATCACCTAATGTTCGCCTCTCTCCTGGCTTCTGCGCCCAACGACTGGCGAACAGATATCGAGATGCTCAGTTTCCGGACTTACTTTGCGTATCTTCCTCAGTCGCATCCAGCGTCGAAGGCTGTGATGCTATCAGCCTGGCTGGTCATGTCAGCAACGGAACTGGACGAAATTAGCATCTCGCGTTGGCGTCTCCCTTTGTGGCCTAACCATTCTGGCGGGCTCTCACCTTTGCAGAGCTATCAATGCTACCTTCGGCACTGGCGATCTCTGGTCGCGACTGTCGCTACGAGCAGCACTTGTTATCTGTCGCCGCGACCAAGAACCATCTCTCCGGAGTATTCTTCGGCTGAGGTCTATCAGCTCCGCGTCGCTGATGCCTCAGGAATCTATGCGACGTGCATGAAACACCGTCACCGCTGCGCAAGAGTGGAGTCTTTGACAGCGACGTCACGCAAAAGAGCGTAGGTGCACATCTCTCTCCTTAGGGCACAATGAAAGAGAGAAGACGTGCGACCTTAACCTTGTTTGAATAAATGAGACTCTGATTCCTAGTTGACCTGTCAATCGGAATGAGTGTGGTCGCCATAAGCGCGATCGGCGGGGTGCTCGCGATGTGCAGATGCCGTTTTTTTCCATCTGCTGTCATGAAGAGCCGTGCGGAGCAACGCAATGTCCACTCATCCCGAACAAGCGGCCAGATGGCTAACGCATGACTCTTGCGGCAGCAGTAAGCTATCACTGCCAACTCGTAACTTGCTGGGGTTGCAAATACGCTCACGCCGTCGTTCCACTGCCTCCGGCGTCACCATTTTTCTGCGGCAGTCCCGTCCAGGAATCAAGTGTGACCAAATAGCCGGTAAATCATGCGGGAGCGCCTCGGCTCCTCCTTGACTACACATTCTGAGCTGCACTTTTTGCGGCGAGAGTTTTTCAGGGAAGGAAAAGTTTTAACCGCAAACCCACACAGCGGGGAGGGTGCCTCTATTTTGAAGCATGGTTCGTGGTTAAGTACTCAGTTCACGTGATGATCCTCTCCCTCCTTTTGTGCACGACCGTCCTCCATCGGCGACCCAGCAGTCCACTCCTCGGCGACCGAAGGCATAGTACCTCCGCGACCAGCATGTCCCTCGGACGATGATGTTCGTCTCCGATGTATCCAGCACGTCCTATACCCACCCGTGAAACGTCAAGAAACGACCGTTATCCAATCTCCAAAATTTTTCATCTCTTTAATCTCATCTCCACAATCAAAATTATCTAATGAAATCGTCATTAATTGTCCTATCCTTGTGGTTGGTGTTTTTTAAAAAATTTAGAATGAATCCTTGAGAAAATTGACGAGATGAGAAACCGATACTAAAGTAAGAGATGTAAATGAAGAGAGTAGAGCAGTATTGTTATACGCTTTCCTTTATTGTGTGGAAGGACAGAAGGGGACCAATTGCCTATCACCCGCTCCAAGAACACTTGATATAATAGAAGCGAAAAGTTAAGCTATGTCTGTAGAGTACATAACGCTAAGCTAATAATATTAGTAACCCGAACCGTGTCTACTTTATCTCGTAAAATTCATAATTCACTAGAGTTTGACACTTGGCGAACTGGATGGGGGGACACGGAATGTGGTTAAGAAGATGAGGCGCTAGACAGAAACAGAGCCGCGATCTGAGGATCCTGCTAGGAGAAATGTAGCGACCCAAAATCCAGGCCCGGCCATGTAACCAATATGATGTACTGCCGCTAAAGATGAAGCAAGTTAAACTAGTGACTTTTTTGCTAAATAGAAAGAGAAAGATGTGCAGTAGGCTGCGAGTCCTGACGACGAGACATGAGAGAAATAGTCACAAACTGATCGTCTCACTCGCGGCGACGGAGCTCACCTCTTACAGACTAAACCGAAGCACGAACCTAACCACTTTCGCCACGAATGTCCTGAAACCACTCCTCCTAACACTAGGACGAAAGCTCGTTATCGACGACACGCACAAAAAGAGCGTTGCAAATATATGATAGAATTCTGGTATAAGAAACACGACTCTTTCGTTTTAAGACAATCCTTTTGAAAGATCCTGTATTTCCCGTAGCTTGGTTCAGGATCATAAGACTCTTAATACGAAATGTCTCTTGTCCTGGACTCAAATTATTTATTGAGTAACGACTCAACGTAACCGCACATTATCACTATATCGGAGCCGATTTTGAAAGAAATGGGAAGTACAACAGGACAAGGAAAAAAATGCACACATAAAGTGGTTAAGAGAGATGCGAACCCCAAAGTACCAGACCTCTTAATAAGACACTTGTCTGTCAGAGCTTTGTGGCAGTCGGTGTCGGGGAAGAAGAATAAGAGGAAGAGAGAGATCAAGTTAGATCGCATATGTTTGAAGCTACGGACTAACGAACACCACCTGAGGTCAAACCTGGTAGTGGCTATATAAGTGCTGGAACGCAACAAGACTCACCGTGTAACTTTTCGTGCAAGCGCCATATGTAGAGAGAATATGGATCTCAAGAGAACATTCATCAACGTGAGACTCTTCTTCTGGAACACGGCGTTTCGCGTCAGCATAGATCTTGAAAGAAAGATGGGAGAGCATTTGCACACGCGAAGAATTCCCACTCGGATGAGAGCAGAGCGGAAATGTCACTGGTCAATCAGAAAACCTCAATGAGGAACATCAGGAGATCCACACCTGGAGACCACAGTCAAGCGCCCTAGAGAAGCAAAGAGCGAATGTCTCAGAGTCTGAGCATTCGCTGTAAATGCTTAGAACGCTAGAACTTAAAACGACTTGACTCTGACGGATGGGAAAGAAGTGCAATTTAAGAACAGAACGGCAGATCCCACAGAAGAAATAGTAATGTCTCGTTCTTCTGTCACTCATCAATGCTTACGACACCGGTATGACGTCAGACTAGTAGAGTGTGGATATACTAGGTACGGGTATGCTAGAGACTGGATCCATTATATGAGTTCGAGAGTAAATAGCCTGTTGTAGATATATCTTAGAATTTAGGTCTAACATTCTAGGAACCAAGTAACGTCTGACCTAGGAAACTAAGAATACCTGAATACTAACACGACTAGTCCGTATTAGCTAACCTCTACAGCAAGGACGTTCCTTGCCTCGGCTCGCTAATTCGGTACGGTTCTCATGGGAGATCTCTTGCTCCAAACTCAACTAGATCAAAGAGAGTTACTTGTAACCATTGACTCATCATTGTAGAGCGTATATACAGAGTGCAACCTGAGAGATAAATAGTCTCTAAGGCCTAACGCTATTTAATCTTTGCGTTGTGTGTCTTTCGTTTCTTCTAAGTTCTCCTGCTTGTACCTATAGGTCCAGTGTAAACTAACCTTGTTATGTCGCTTATGGTGACCTGACTGAACGTGAGTAATGGGTGAGATTGGCCTCCTTTGGCATTTCGTGTGGAGCCTATCATCCAGCTCAACAAACCTATACCATGCATGCTGAGATATTGATTATTAACTTATACGTTGTGGGCATCATCAATGTGTATGGCTTTAAGGCCGCATAAGGAGACCAGTCTGGCCTATACTTCGGCTATGAGTTCCTGGCGAGTAGCCCTGTCCAATATGATCCTCCTGTTCTCCAGGCCTCAGTCTCAATTTGGTGAAGCCCATTCTTATCAGAAATCGTGCCATTTCCTAATGAGGGGTGCTTTAATCTTATTGATGTTCTGGCACCGATCGTGTTACCATTTAGTAGAGCAAAACCTCGCTTACTCTCAGTAAACTTCTCTGCTCGGCGTGTATCCTTTCTTTCGCGCACTCCCAAAAAAAAAGATACACTCTTGTCGTCGTACTCTTATCTTCCTTCCGATCGACACTTGCTCTCCTTGTCACCGAAAAACATAACAGAACAGCTCTTCCCTCGATCGACTATAACTCGTCGTTCTTCGCCACAGTCACATAAGCTTCCGGTGTTAAGCTCTCAAGCCCTCTCGTTCATTCTCTTCTCTTGTCCACCTTCTTTCGTGTCTTTGGACTATCTTCACGGAGATCTCTAATCCCACAAAAGAAAAAGCTATTTTCTGGGCTTATTCCGTTAGCCTCGTTGCCGTGCTCTTCGCCTCCGTATACCTGAGTGGTCTTCCTCCTCTGCGAGCCTGATCAGTAGGGCCTAAAAGGGGCGCGTCGCCGAGAGAGGTGTTTGATCTCACTTTCAGCTGTCCATAGTAACTACCCACTCTCTTTTCTCGTACATCGTCTGTAGTATATTCTTGTGAAGAGTGTATCCTTCTCATCTTTTAGGAAGCGAAGTCTTTGAGCATGTTAGTGCCAAAATCTTATCATGAAGAATGCTTAAGCCTATGGTAGTGTTCAGGCGTGTATAGCTGCGTTAAAGAAATCCATCTTCTACAACGAGTTACCTTCCTAGAGATCTGTAACTGGGATCCGGTCATGTTGATTCAGTCCATCTTACTTTTGGCTGAAATTGTCTTCTCGATTTGGTGAACTAGTTGTTTTTGTCTGCGATTTACCACATCTGCTGCATGTCCCTCGTCAAGATTCACCTCCTTACACTTTTTTAGAGTTATTTGAGAAGAAAAATTTGTAGTTGTTCGTGACAGGTCTACCTGTGATGATCTCTCTCTATCGAAAATCTGAGTACCTTGCAAGTTCCCCGATGCACTGGCGAGCGCCTGAGACTTTTTCACCGGAGCAGGCTCGGCATGCCTTACCTTGACGTATCACGCAGATGAGTTCCCCGAGTTGGTATATGTTATTACGTTTGTCATATTAGTCTTTAAAGTAGATAAGAAAAGACTGTGAGTATGCTACTGCACTCATCTAGTTTGTTTGAAGCTATAATTGGGAATGTATTCTGATATCTCTTGAAACTGCTGAAACTGTATCCTTATGCAGGGTGTTTACACTGACTAGAGTGCTGTACATCACTAGATAGCAGGCGATGATCTGACCGTTGACATCCATTTTATGCTTTGCAAAGAGTCGAAAGTGTGAGGCAGAGCCCGGAGCTTGCACCAGCCAAGCGGTATACCGGTACCATAATGTAGCTTCTCTCACAGCTGCACGAGAGTCATCGCCTCAGGTATAACTTCCTTCCTCAGTGTGTTCCAGCTTGACTTGTAGATTCCTACTCGTGACGATAATACAGTAACAGACAGATGTTGTTTGGGGGTGCATTAGCTTCGTGAGCAAGAGGAATGAATGACAAACGTCAAGCAAAAGCAATGATATAATAGGGGCCATGACGAGCATTCTCCGTGGGCTAGTATACATTCAGAGACGCTCAGTCATATAGGTGGGACACCTCGGAATACAGTACTACTGAACGAGCTAGAGAGGAACTGGGTAGAGCCATATAGTGCTGGAACCGTAGTAGGATGACCTCCGACCATTAGTTAGACACATCACGCAGGATTGACGGATAAAGTATGTATCTTAGCTTTAGTATGTGTGTCTTCCCTGCTGCTTGGTCGGACTGAAGGTATCTCGTAATTCTGATAATCTTTCAGATATTTAGTATCTTCGGCGCTGTAAGATACCTATTGTCATAGATGAAACAGACTCGGAGGGAGTTGCTGTAGTTGGGCAACTAGGCCGCGGAGAGCTAGCTGCATCGTCCTAGTAGTACCATCATCTAATTCATAGATGATATTGATATTCGTTGTACTCTTGCTTCGAAATAACTTCTTCAGTATCTCTTGAGCAAACCAGTTTTAGAAGCCAAAATTGCTTCATTTGAGCTCGCGTCCATGAGTGCCATGACACTACTTCTCTGCTTTTCGTGTAGTAGATAATGTGTAGCAACCTACCTAAATCTTTCATAACTATGGACTTCCCATAGAGAAATAGTATTCACCCTCCAATCTGAAAATAATACATAGCCTGGATAGTGTAACGTCTGCCTATGTCGTATGTCCTGACCCATAGTCTGAATCGTGAGGAAAAACCTTCTCCAAGATTGAACGTTTAGAGTGCTTCCTGAATGTTAATATTCGAACTATCATAGACTGAGACTTGCTCCTTCTTTATGATATCCGGTAGAATACAACCCGACTTAAACTGCTAAAGCCAAAAGTGACTTCCTTGCGGAAAAGTGCTCTTGAAGCACCGCTGAGAAGTATTCACCTTGCACTACTACACTTGCAAATGCTAGGTTTACGGTCTTGAGCCGATCCATGTGGCATAGGCATTAGTCTGTCCACTTACCGTGACATTGTAAAGTAGAATTTCTTCCGCGATAAATTGCATCTAACTGTCATGGTCTTTCCACTTTCCTGATCAGTTAGACTTTTTTTTTTCACTTAGACTATAGTAACTGTGAACGTTGTTAGGAGTCAACCAATCAAA
>CAJHQP010003260.1:0-70512 GCA_905132765.1 Moricandia arvensis
GGTAAACTCATATCTTAAAATTCCATTTAAAAAGATTGTACTAACCAAATATAAATTCTCTATCATAGTTGCCCAAAAAATGGCTCTATCATCTTCAATACACAAGCACTATCAACTAATTCTTTTTGATTTCTGATTTACCTAATAAAAAGGAATCTAAGATGATGAGAAATGCTTTTTTGATTATGATTCTTGTTTTTACAATGACTTTGTCATATCCTAATGCTCAACCAACAGATCCTCAAGGGTGTCTGGATGCATTTAGGGCCACTACAAAAGAATGCCGCCAACGTCTAAGCAGACTTTCTCATTTTCATTTCGGATTCGGTGGACTCAAGAAAGCATGTTATGGAACTGTTGCTAATGTTACAAATTTCTAAGCGGACTTTCTTATTTTTGTTGTATTCTTAAAAGTAAAAAGAAAATATCATCTAGTACGATAATTTATTAACTAATAATTATATTTTGACATATTTGTATGATTTATGTACTACTAGAATCTAATCTGTTTTATTCCCGTAAATTTTTAGTTCAAATACTAAAACTAAATTAAATATATGTTAGAAATACCATTTTCTAATATCACTAAATTTATAGAAAAAAATATAAATTTCTGAACAGAAACTTCAAAAAAAAATTGAGACGTCAACTTTTTAGAGTCTGACTTCTAAAAGTAGTTCCCGATACAAAATCTGAAAATATATTCATGACTTGCTGGAAGAGACTATATGTGTCTCGTTGAACAATATTACATAAATTAACAAATGATCATAAAGATAGTATTAAAGAAATAATAGATGTATCAAAGATAAATCAGAAATCTTAGAACTTGTTCCTACCATTTTTAGTATAATCTTAAATAAATAAATAAAGATAAAAAGATTTATGCTATTCCAAATATGTAAATGTTATCCTATGAAATAGTTAAATCTCAATCATTTAAGAAATTTTAGGGACCAGATCAAAATTATTTGGATTATGCTATTAAGGTTCGCATATTTGATTATCTGTTTTTTATAATTTAGATAGTGACACCTGGGTTGTGTTTCAGAAACAAAAGATACATAACACTAGGAGTGGGCATAAGCCAAATACTTGTTATTTTTTTGTATATTTGGTATTTGACTTGAGTTGTTCGAATAATGAAATTTTAGACTTATATTTGGTTTATTAAAAACGAGTATTTACACTTTTAAGTACTTGCTAAAATTTGGTATACTTGCTAGTAATTGTCACGTTTTACTACTTGTTATTTCTAAATTAGTTTATAAATTATTATATAATTGTATGTAAGTTATTTAATAATAATTTATTAAGTTTATCTACTTAAACTTAAACTGTGCATATGACTTTAAAAAAATTTAGTTAGTTATAATTATAAGCTAAACATTTTTTTGATAATTTTTTTCATATGTTTTAAGTCGATATATGATAAATATAAAATAAAATAAAAAGTAAAAATGAATAGTAAATCAGGTAATAAGTCACGAGTAACAAGCCAACAATGCCAAGTAGTTGTTTTCATTTTAGTATTTGATACTTGTCTTGTACTTGCAAGTAATTGAAATAAACGACTTGATACTCGACTTAAACAAAACGAGTACTCGACTTGAACAAAACGAGTACTTGACTTTAATAGCCAAGTACGAATCAAGTAGTGAGTACAAGCCGAGTAGCAAACAATCGTGTCCACCCCTAGATAACACCTGGATGGTAAATTCAGAAACTCAGTGCTATAGTTTCAAAGATTGATTGTAGAATATGTTTAATAAGAACTTGCTTTCTTATTAATCTCTTGAGAAAATCATTCAAAACTCAAGAACCCTAAGTGAATCTCAATATTCTTGAGTGTTTCGAGAACTTTGCAACTACTTATATAGGAATACAAATTTCCTATTCTTAATAGTCTTAACATTTATAAGATATTTTCTAATCTCTTTTAATAACCAAAACAAGATAAGATTAAGATAACTTGCTCTACAAGTTATTCAAGCTTACTTCCAACAAGTGCATTTGTAGTATGATCTAGGGAAAGTAAATTTCTCTTGACTGAATCTCATGTTACAAAGGTCCACATGATCGTTAAAAAAAAAATTTTGGCCGCTCGGGGATAGCTTGATCAGAATAGAAGTATTTGAAGTGGATTCGGAAACTGTGTAAATAACTCTAACCTGATAAGAATATAAGATTAATTTATTTACATAAACAGGAAACTGTATTCATGTACAAATAAAAAACTAGCTGTTTCGGTAAACCATATCGAAACATTCCATATTAAAATATTTTATAAAACCAAGTATAAATTGGCTCTATCATCATCGGCACACAAGCACTCTCAACTTATTCTTTTTGATTTTTAGTTTACTTAATAAAAAGGAATCTAAGATGATGAGAAATGCTTTTTTTATTATTATTATTATGGTCCTTGTTTTTGCAATGACTTTGTCATGTCATATAACCCTCAACCAACACATCCTCATGGGTGTCTCTGGACGCATTTAGGGACACTACAAAAGGAAACCGCCAACATCTAAGCAAACTTTTTAATTTTCAACGTAACAAGAAAGCATGTTGTGAAACCGTTGCCAATGTTACAGATATATGTTGGCCAGTCATCTTCCTGAGCATGCCTTACAATTGTTTTATGGTGAAGTCTATTTGTACAAAGTTCAACTTCCATTGAAGTAGTTATCTGTTATATTCCGGATTAGTTTTTTTTTTTTAAATTACATTGAAGTTTTTGAGTATTTTATTTGTATGATATTCTTAAAAGTGTAAATAAAATATCATATACTAGGATAATTTATTAACTAATAGTCATATTTCTCATATTTTATCATTATGTACTACTAGACTTATATCTATATTATTCGCACAATTTTTTAGTTGAAATACTGAAAATAAATTAAAAAAATATGTTGGGAATATCATTTTCTAATTGAGAGATTTGTCAAAAATGACCAAAATTTTGATTTTAAATACAAAGTGTATCACAAATTCAATCAAATAAAAAATAACACAAATGTGTAGTGAATTACAACCATCTTTTTATGACCAAACAAAAAACTTATAATTAATCTTATGATTATAACCCTGCAATTTCTTTTCAGGTAAGTCATGAAGTCTTCTATGAAACCTAGACAAATGTTCCAAATGATCTTAGAAATAATTTATAAAAAAAATTAAAAATATATTTTGATGGAGAATAAATTGAAATCATGTAATTATAAATAATTCTAATGATATTAACTAAATTTACTAAAAGTGAATTGTTTTCATCATAGGTGAGTGAATATAGGTTTTAAATCATGATTATCTTTGGTTTAGGTTCAGTAACATATTTTATAATATTGTTTATATTTATAGGATTAGTTTTTAAAATCTTTAAAAAGTTTAAAACTAAATTTAATATATATGTGTTTAGTTTTGCTTATATATTAAATACTTTATATTTTAAGTTTAATGAAGTATTTGTTGCAATTTATTTGTTTTATATGTATTAAGAATTCCCATTTTTAATTTTACTAAATTTATAGATAATATATAAATTTGTGAAGAGAAACATAAAGAGATTTGAGACGTCAACCTTTTTTAGAATCTGACTTCTAAAAGTAACTCCCGAAACAAAAACTGTAAAATTTTCATGACTTTCTGCCTTGCTGGAAGAGACTATATGTGTCTCGTTGAACAATATTACAAAGACTAACAAATAATCATATAGTTATTAAAGAAATAATAGATGTATCGAGAATAAATGAGACAACTGAGAACTTGTCCCTACCATTATTGAAATGCTCATGAATCTATAATCAATGGTTTGGAGATGTTTGATTCTAAACGAATTACCAAAGATCTTACCAGAATTTTTCTATATGGCTTTGGTAAGTGCATAAATGTTTGACCTCCTCACAGTCTCATCTTGAATGGTTACCAAAACAGCATGAGTTGTTACCGATGCCTTTTCTTCTTCATTGAACCGTGTAAAAAGAATCGATTGTTTCATCGGAGAGGTTAGCTCTTGGTTCCTTGAATTTGCTTTGTTTGAGATGAGGGTAAACAATACTCTTTGGTGTGACCCTTTTTTGAGTGATTACACACCTACATCTTCATATATTCATGCTTGAAAACTTCTTTGTTGGGAGTCACAAGAACTCTCTCCACCAAAGAGTCAAAGCGATTCTTGCTCTTTTTTAATTTGTGCACATACTTCTTCATGTGTTGAGAGCTTTTCTAAACTTAAGATGTGTTTAATCAATACATGGTAAGTAGGATTGAGGGTCCTAAGTATGCCAAATACCTTATCTTTTTCGCGAGCTTGGCCTTAACATCTCAAGCTCAGCCCGTAAGGATCTAAGTTTTCCAAAGTTTTGGGCATACTCCATATCTTCTTGGCTGAGATCACTGATGCCCCTCATTACTTCAAAGATCTCGCTCAAGTTGGAGGTATTCCCATATATCCATTTAAGAGTCTCTCAAAGCGTCTTGGCAGTTTCGCAATTGAAGTAAAACTCCAGGATTGATGATTCAAGGGAGTTTTGGATGATAGACAACACTTGCTTGTCCTCTTGAAACCACTTACCTTTATCCACAAGGATAATCTCCTTACCATCTTGTTGGATTGTTTATTTTGGAGCATCATCTTGAGTTACATGACTCATAAACCACGACCATCTAAAGTTGCCTTGACCATCCTAGATTACTATAAGTAGTTTACCCCTTTTAGGGTGATTAGAATAGTCACTTGTCTTGAGTTTTCCATGGCCAAATCTAGAAAAATAGAGAACAAAACATATTGGATGCGTAAAAGATGAAGAAAATAAGAGTTTATTGCTATGATACCATGTAAGAGTATGAGATGAACTTGAAGAGAATAAAAAACAATAGAGAGTAGATGAAAAAATTGTGGAGAAAATGGATAAGAGAGAATAGATAGAGAAACTCAATTCTTTTAATTACTAGTTGCATAACCCCGCGCAAACGTGGGGGCCGGCCGATTATCTTGTGTTTTCGTTTTGTATTTAATTTCACGTGATTTTATTGTATGGTGTTTTAACATTTGTTTTTGTAATTATTTACGGAGGAATTTGTGAACCATATCGTGTTGATAGTATTTTATTCTGTGTTTTGTATGTTTTCATGAAGGTTGTGGTCTAACTGGTTATTTTTTAAGAACAGTTACATTCATTGTTGCCGCTGGATCTATATTAATAGTGTACGGTTATTGAAATGTTTGTAAAGTATTTTAACTTCCGGGTATATGTTTTTGGTTGTTAAATGAGGTGATTTTTTGTTGTTACATATTTATAGACAGAGTTGTAATATTGTGTAATTTAATTATTAATTTCCTTTTTTTTAAATGATATTGTTTACAAATTAAATTATACCTTAGTTTCCTTTTAACTATTTAGATAATATAGTCTCCTTCAGTTTTTTTTAATCTTTTGTTTTTTTTTTGAAGATTAAGTTAACATTACTAATACTATATATGTGACAATATTTTTTAACTATCTTTACCTAAACAATCAACGTATGCTCTGCGGCTAATCTCGTTTTTTTTCCAGAAATTAAAAAAAAAAAACAGGGTAAGTTAAAGGCGAAGTCTGCAGCTAATCTGGAGATGCATGAGGGGAACTCTTATGCTCTGAAACAATGGCGTCGTCCGGAACGAGCAGAGAGTGGTGGTTCGTACATTGCACAGAGATATTGAACTGTTGAAATTTGAGAGAAATAATTCGAAATTAGGGTTCATATTTTTTTCGTGTTCGATAGGGGAGGTGCTTACATCAGATTCGTCTTCTTCCGGTGATGTCATTGGTCTTCGTCTGATTCGAACTCGTCCCATCTAATATCTGCAAAAGAAAAAGGTCGGTTAAGATTGATGTTGTTGAGTGTAATTCGTTTTCAATCTAGAGAGTGTTGGAGGGAAATTTCGAACTCCCCCAAGGCCTATCTAATAACAGGGTTTGGTCTGTTGATCACCATCGAGCCCGTCCACAAGGTAATCGAACCGACGATGGATGAGCCAGAAGAGTCGACCGAATGACTGACAAGGCCGCTGGGCAGGATACCTGTTCGAAACGCACTTGGGCAGAGTTCGGCCCAAAGGCCCATTAAAATTAGATTAAAATGGGCTTCTAGGGCGAACGACTCCTAGGGCGAACAAAGGCTCGAGAGACCGCGACTATAAATAGAGAAAGGAGATCGAACGAAGGGGAATCAGCAAATAGACACAAGACCTCTGACAACAAGATTGAGAACGAGCAATCAATCGATCTTCCTTGTAATCTCGTCGGTGCTTTCAATAAAAGCTCCGACCTCTTTTCTTTCTTCATGAACCTCCTTGTAATCACGTTTGTTCTCATTACTGATTAATAAAACGCCTTCGAAGTTCTCACAAATCGAGTTTAGTTCTTGTCAATCAATCCAACCAAACTCAGATTCAACAGAGAGAATAGTAAAGTTGCAGGTTTGTTAATAATTTTGGACTGGAGAGTAGTTAATTTTTTAGTAGGGGTTGTCTCCATCCTTTTGCAAACTGGTTTAATTAGATAGAGAGATGATCTTGTGTGTTCATTGAGATGGCATTAAGCTTTTCTCTCTCGATGCTTTTAAGCTTATGTTCTTCATTTTGTGTACCGTATCATCATCTTTGCACACTTTGTAGCAAGCTTATGTTAGAATTGATAGAGGTCGTAAAGTGTGTTGTTTTTGCTATTTATATAACTCTTGTTTTGGTTATGTTTAGATCTTTTGAAGCCATAATAGTCAAGTTGCAGGTTTGTAAAAAAAAAATAGAAAAAAAAAAGTTGCATGTTTGTTAAGAGATAAATAAAAGGGGATGTTTAGGGGGATGGGCTCGTGATTTCAAAACCAAAGCTGTGAAGCAAAACCAAAAGCTTAATTTTATGGCCCAACTTTTTTTTCTCTAAAAAAAAAGACACAGTAGAATAAACTTTCCTATTATAATATAGATTACTATTGTGAATACAAGAGATTATAAGTAGGTTTTTCTTTTTGAGGAAGCCAAGCAAACGTGACTTATTAAAAAAGGTAAAATTAAAATAAATATCTATTTTTACAGTTCGTTAATGTTCACAAGCTACTTTATTCACTTTAACCCACTGAATATTCAAAGGACAATATGGAGAATAAGCAGGATTTAAAAGGACTTCTAATCAACATTCAAAAGACTTCTTATTGATCCACCAGAGGCATTAACATAAATTCAGCTGATACTCTGCCCCAAAGCACAACTGATCATCCGAGTGCTGTGACTAAAAAAAAAGTAAAACAAAGAAATGTAAATATGTCAGTTTTTTTTTTGAATGGTTGTGGTTTTAAAAATAAAAAAATGTATAGTGAGGAAATCGGTTACACAAAAGGTTTTATAGTAACTAAATCCATCAACTAAAAATGAATCATAAAATAAATTCTCAACTAAAACTCCTATGAAATATACTCTCAATTTTAATTTCGTTAATTTATGTTACCTCCATCTAAAATACTGTGACGGAGGGTGACATATATTAACGATCTATAAGTTAAAATTTTATAATGTTAAAAACTTAGTTGAAAAGTTTTCTTTTGATTCAAATATAGTTAAGAGTTTTTATTTAAACCATACTATGAATAAGTTCTTATTCTATCTTTATTATCGTATCCTAATAACTAGAAATAATTTGCAAGAGGTGAGTGGATTAATATGTATGCTTATTTACGGGATATCCAAAAAATAAAGCCATATTCGTTTTTTTCTATTTGAAGCAGTATTTAAATGTAGCATCTAATACAGTATTTGAGTGTCTCATCCAAATGTTGTTCGGTCTTATAGTTAGTAATGCATCCAAATACAACATGTAAATGTTAAGTCGTTCGTTTTTTAATTTTATAAAAGCATTTGAATATTAAATAATTTTATAAAATCATTTGAATATTAAATATTAAAAATATTAAAAATATGATTTATATTATTAATAATAAACTATTTATAATATTTGTATAAATATACGTAAAACTATATTTCTAACAAACTAAAATATGATTTCATGATTTTGACGGCAAATCATATTTTCTATTTTGGTAAAAATGTAATTTTTTTTTCATTTTAACAAAACCTAATTTTATGATTCTGACGAGAAAACATGATTTTGTAATTTTGACGAAAATTTGATTTTGCAATTTTGACGGAAAACTTGACTTTGCGGTTTTGGCAGAATCTATGATTTCCGGCTTTGGAGGGAAAACAATATTTTTCATTTCTGGCGGGAAAACTCGATTTTATTATTTTAGCAGAAAAACGCTAATTTTTTGTTCTGGTCCGAAAACGCAAATTTTCAGGTTTGGCGGGAAAATACGATTCTCGATTTCGGCAGAAACTCAATTTGATGTTTTTGACGAAAAAAACTAAGGTTTTTTTTTGCTGAAAAGGTGTTATGTAGTTTTGGTGAAAAAAACGCATATTGCGAGAAAATGCATTTTGTGGTTTTAACGTGAAAATATATTGATGTGAGAAAATATATATCTATTTTTTTGGTGTTGGCGGGAAAACTGATTTTCTGGTTTTGGTAGGAAATGTGGTTTTTGTGTTTTTGGCGAGAAAATATAATTTTACGGTTTCGATGAAAGAATATGATTTTATGGTTTTGGAAAAAAATGCGGTTTTTGCAACAAAAAAAAACCAAATTTTAACTTAAATGTATACTGTATCTAATAATTATTATTAATCTAAAATAGTGATTTTATATTGTATTGAACTGCATTGAAGTTTTTGAATTTTGAAATGACGTATCCAAACTTAACATTTTTTTACATCTCAAATATCTAAATTTTCTAAATTTTATGGATTTTGCATCCATATGTTATATAAATATTCATAAAATAGATGAATATTTGCATCTAGATGCAGTATTCAGATGATCCAATATAAAATGAACATGGCCTAAGTTATGGATTGGTAAACAACCTTCATGTATGATATATCAAGACTACATAATCTTCCATTTTTATACTATAGTCGTCGCACTTAGTCAGTATATTATATTCGAATTTTCAGCTCGAACGTGTTCTAGTTGTAGTATATAGTAATTTCAAGTGTTTTCTTAGTTTGATATTCCCTCATATGATTTCATAATTTAATATCTGATAATTCTATCTATTATAAATGATGAAACATATTAAAGTGTATAAAATATTTGTGAACCGTAGGATCTTGCAAAAGATTTGTAATCTAGAAAATATATTCTGCAAGATTTCCTTTGTTTAAGATTTTATTTAGATGATAGCTCTATAAATATTCTAGATAACTTTAAAAATTACAACTCAGTCGTCACAAGTCAAAATTATCCAATAAGATCACCATTTATAAACTCAGAATATATATGTGGGTGTGGGTGTGTGTGTTTTCTTTAAAAGTAAATTTAAAATTTGTCACAATTTGTTTTTTTTACTCAAATCTATTAATCTTGTTGAAGAAAAGTTTTAAAAAATCCTATTATTTTTTTTGGGGTACCCGAATCTATTAATCTTGTTGAAGAAAAGTATTAAAAAAGTCCTCTTATTTTCTTGTACAACTTCTTCATATATATAACAAAAATATTAAAAAAACTTAAGAAGAAGAGCTCCTTCTACGTTTCTATCTTCTGAGAAATTTGATGGTTAGTTCCTCTGTTTTCCTTATTTGCATTGTATTTTCCTTTATCATAATTTCTCAGATGTTTCCTATTCTTTCTTGTACCTTTATTTAAGAGATTTATCTTTTTTTCGTTCGCTTGGTATAATAGATGTGTATTAAGACTCTGATCAGAGTTTCTAACTTAACTTAAAGATTAAGTCTGTAGCTTCTGAAACCACGGCCCTTTTTGTGCAGATTCCGTCTGTATCCTCAGCTTCACCTACAAAGATCATGGAGAAGGAGAAGGAGAAATCAGACAACTCTGAGATGTTCCAGGGTAACGCAGAAAAGAAACCTGCTTGGAACAGTCTCTCTAATGGAGACTCTGGGAAGAAGCCAGTCATGGTTGCTTCGTCTTCGTGGCCATCGCTTTCCGAGGTGGCCAAAGCAGCTGTTTGTTCGACCATGTCTTCCTCTGATGGATCATCATCCTCTGTCTATTTTTTCTCCCAGGTCTGTTACAATTGATATTTTGTTTGATTTCTGATGGCTTTTAAATCTGATTTTATTGCCAAAGATTGATGATTATGCTTTAGCTTAATGATAGCCTATACTAAATAAAGTATTTGATTATCTAGTAGGAATTTAAGAAATAATATTTTCAATTTTAGTTGGAAGAGTGTAGAGTTAATTTAATATGATTTGCACTTGGGACAGGGCCTAAGGGGTTATTCAAAAGAAAAAAAAAAGTATTTGATTTGTGTAAACCTTTGATATAGAACAGATACAATGATTTGCAAGTTTATCTTTCATATTGTTAAATGTGGAATATGTATTAATGTTATGATTTAGTAATGCAGCTTATGTGTCTTTGATTTCAGCAAAGCAGTACTCTTGCTGAACTAGAACGAATGCAACAAACATTAACTGATGCGTTTAACAAAATTAATGAACGCACGGTTTCTCAAGCCTCAGGTTGTCCCTTACCAGACGCTTCTCCTAGCAATCATAACAAATGGAACGTTTTTGCATCACAGTCCCCTGTCAGTACCCATAACCAACATCAACAGAATTCATACAAGAACCAAAATGTTAGCTATTATAATCCTCATCAAAGTTACGGAGGCAGACACAATCAGGAACATGTGAATCTTCCAAGAAACTTTCATGGTCTAGGTGGATTTTCACAACCACCAAGAGGAGGTACACCAGCATTTGTAAAACCATCACCACCTCCACATGTGGCATCATCCTATGCTCACTATGTGCCCGCTCAACCATACTTTTATCCTATAGCTTTTACTGGTGAGTTAACTCAAAACTGAAATATCAATTTTGTATTTTACTTTTCCGAGTTTTTTTTTCTAATGCATTTGTTTCACTTCTTAGACTTTCCACCACCGATGATGCATCATCCTCATCGTGTGCCCTTCATGGAGCCTCCTCCTGTCTTGTTTCCATCTCAAAATCATGACCGCATGCCCTCCATCGAGCCTCCTCCTGTCTTGGTCCCATCTCAACAAAAAGCTCCCTTAGAAACCAAGACATTGAGTCAAGTTCAAAAAGCTCCCCTTAAAACCAAGACACCTAATCAAGTTCAAAAAGTTCCTCTTAAAACCAAGATACTGAATCAAGTTCAATACTATTTGAGGTATTAGTACTTTCTTTTTCACTTCAATACCTATTATTTGTGTTGTTTACTACTGTCCTTTAGAAGAACTCTATAGTTTAACTTCTTCTTTTTTTATCTTTGTTATAGCGATGATAATTTAGCAAACGATGTTTACCTTCGCAAGCGCATGAATGATGATGGCTTTGTTCATGTAGAGTTGATCGCTGGTTTCAGTAAGGTGAAGTTCTTATATTAGTCATGTTCGTTCATATTTTTCTATATTCATATAAAATCGATTGTTTCTATTTCATATACTCTTTATTTTATTTTCTATGCTTTATAACTTATCAGTTTTGTTTCTTTGTATTTGTATCTTTATCAGCTTAAAGCACTAACAAGTAATATCCAACTTATATTGGATTCTCTACAAGGTTCTGATATTGTTGAAGTGAAGGTATTTCTTGTAACTATCTACTTTTGATTGTCTCAGTGATCTATTTTCCTTTGGTATGTTGGAATGATGAAAACACTTTATTGAGATTTTGTTGAAACTGAGATACCATGACATTTTTGTCTTCAAGTTTGTTTTTTGCGAATTTATTTTGATTGTATTTAACTACAAAGATTTGTTTCCTATATGTTTATAGGACTATGAAATAAGAAACCGGAGTGTCTGGAGAAAGTACGTAATGCCCCGCGACTGGAGGGTTGCTTTTTATCCGAGCCCAGAATATGCAGTGCCTAACAACCATCAAAACATGCAGCTCGAGCAACAACCAGAAGAAGTAGGATCAAGTTCAAGCAATCAAAATGATGATAACAATAATAACTAGTTGGTTGTGTAACGTCTTCAAATCGAAGCTGAACGAGTTTGCTTCTGCGTAGAGAGGATTGATACATTTCTAAAGATACCATATTTGGAATCAAATTAACATTTTTTTGTTTGAATAATTTAGTGGGTCAAATGGGGTATAGGACCCTGGTTAAGAAGCAAAATAACATCGTGTCTTAACCCAAAAAAGAAAACTAAAAAAAACTGAAAAATAGTGTATGAGAAAATTAAAGTTTGGTAACTTAAATCTGGATTAACAGCCGTAGCCTTTTTTAGTTATGGGGATGATATAATATTATTTATCTGACTTAGTTTAAATTATGATCGGTTTTCAGAACTGATTAATTTTCTTTTTTTGTTTGTTTATTTAGTCATATTCTTTACTTCTTTTTCACATACTTTACTTTTCTCGAGTTATGATTCTATTGTAGTGAATAATGGTGATTACTGGAATTTTATTTTCACCATCGTGTAGTGCAGTTTCTCCTTTGGAATTACTAATGAACGGTGGTGGTCACTGAAGTTCAAATCATGAACTATCCATAAGTTTTTAGAATGGTGATTCTATTTTGAAATCTCGAACTCTAAATAAAATTAGATATATTGTATTAAACATTTTAACAAATATATTCATTTTCCGAATACCAAAAGAAATGTTTTTTTTTCAAATACCAGACGTAAGTAAAGTTAATTATCATGAGTGGGAAACTGGTGTCCATCAGTCTCAACAACAGGAAATAGAAAGTACGAAGGCGTACTACAACGTTTGTTTGCAACAAGATTTTAAGCTCTGTTCTTTTGTTCTGTTAAGAGACATCTCCTTTTTTGAAGGAAACATATCAGATAGGTCTCAAACAGTACACACTTGTTGTACAAAAGTTAGTTAATTTTCTTTGAATAATTTTATATTTTATTCAAAAAAGGAAAGTTCATTATCGACAAAGTATATGCACAAATTGTAAATGTGAGAATTATCTACCACAAGAAGTAGAACACAAAATGACACATAGTTAGCTTTTTCAAGAAATATGACTACAAAATTTTTTTTAAAAAACACATACAAGTTTTTTCTAAAATCATTATTCAATTAGCTCAAGACAAATTTGACTTGTTGAAATAGTCATATATGTTCAATCGACTTGCACAAGTCTTTTGACCACTCACGCTTTTAACTCTTTATTGTTTTGCTTCTCCTTACCTAGATGTACAACACTCTCTTTGCTAGAAGCTCTCTCTCTATGTTATCCGGCTAAACCAGTGCCAACACCCTCTTTATACTTCACAGGAAAAAAAACTAAAGTTAAAGATCTATAAACTGGTAACTTTCCATTTCGGTTTTCAGTGAATAAGTCAACCTTTTTTAATGTGTAAGGTAGTTTTTTTCTCCAATACTTCCATTAAGCTGCCTCCACATCAAATCTTCTTTATTGTTCATGCCCTGAAGAATACTTCACCCAGCTCCACGTCATATGCTTTCTCTGTGTTGTAGTTTATGTCACACTTCATGAACTGCTTCACCTCTACTCTGGTCCTACAACTTCAATCCCCCCTTTTAATTTTTGCACTTCACAAGTACATGAGATGAAAACAACCAGTCCAAACACACACAAGCATCTAAACATACAAATACTCATAGGATCAATGCAACCAAACATATTTAAATTATCTTAAAAAGATTCAAGTATTTATTATATCTGTATAAAAAGACAGCACACATAACTACTCACCGTAAGCTGAGATTGTCTGAAAACTAGGATAAAAATAAGATTGTAACAAAAAATATAATCACAAAAGTACATCAGCAGAAAACAGAAACAAAGTTGTTCTCCCATAGTTTGTTTGAGGACAAGAAAAAGGTTAAATCTGAGGGAACTGATATAGCTTATTTATTACCAGTTTTAAGTCATGTTATAAGCTCTATTTAGGGTTTATTATGTGTGTCTAGGATATGTTTTGGAGTATTTATAGTTCCATGAATGTTTTGGAGATATATGGAGATACTTGGAGCTTTTGGAGCATTTAGAGGAGAGGAATTCGTAGCTGACCATTTGAGGAGTCAAAGTACAAGACTGTCATCGATCGACTACACAACCTTGGAGTCGACCGATGTTAAAAGACCAAGGTCGATCGATGTTGCACACTTGCCATCGATCGACATCCATTTCGCAGGCAGTTGGTTTAAAAGCCCAAGTTTGAAGACAAATGACGAGAATGCCATGGACGAGTTTTGACCTAAGTTCTAGAGTTTTTATATTTATGCTTATGTATTGAGAGCATGAAAGATGTGAATGGTAGACTAAAAAGCTTTATCATAGTTCTAGGTTTTAAGGGGAGAAGATTCATAACTCCTTAGGAAGATTTGTATTAGAACCCTAGTATTTTATCTATGCATTATATTCAGACTTTTGTTCTTACTTTAATTATATCTGATTAATCATCAACTAGATTTAGAGTTGAATGGTAACAATCATGGATTAGTTCAGAAGTAAGATTGCTCGGTTAAGTTAATATCCATCAATTGAGTTGTGCCTAATGCTTGCATTCTAGAGTAGCTAACTAGGATCTCGAAAGTAGAACATAGACGACTATGAGAGTAGGTTTTGTGCCAGAATAGACTCTATTGTACTAGGTTGTTAGGCGCATGTGAGAGCTGATCTAATAAGTCTGGTGGACTTATCAAATCTCGTTCACACTTCTTTTTGATTTCACCGTCGATCGACATCATGTCTTAGCCGTGTGATCGATGGTCTTTCCTTTTGCTCACATACGAGAGTTGGAGTTAAAAAGGTCAGAATAGTTAATATTTGAGTTCTAAAATATTTACATTTTCGTGCTTCTTATTCCCTATAATCTATTTGGATTGAAACCCTAGATCTAGCACATTTACATTTGCATCTACTTATTTTATTAGAATATTACCATATTTGCATTATTAAAATATTTTTATATTTGCATTATTAACATATTTCCATATTGCATCTCTACTTTTTGATAAGGGTTGTTTTTTAACTAATTGTTTGCCACCAATATATATATTGACCTAACTTAATCTTTAGAAATAAAAAATCTATTGTGTTTCATTACTCTTTATGGATTTGATCCCTAAGTACTCCATCTAATCCTTTTTGCAAGAGTATTATTTGAATGCTAAAACTAAAATAATTTAATAGTTAATTGTTTAAAATATTTATGCCTTACTAAAACAATAAAAATATGTATGCCAAAAGTTATTACAAGATTTTTTTATTAATTTCTGCAACAGTTACATTTTTGTCTCTTCTGCTGGACTAATATATTGAAAGAGATTGGAAGAGAAGAATCTCTCTCTCTCTTCTCGTTCTCTCAGAGCTATAAGACATTTGAGACCCCAAAACCAAAGAAAAAGCTTTTTATGTTGTCATATCAGCAAAACATAAGATCAACCATAGCGCTTTTTGAATTCCCTCATCAACATCATCCTCATTATCTCACTCCCTTTCACAAGCCAAGAACATAACTCAAGTCACCATGGAAGTATGGAAAGAAATCAACCTTGCTTCGCTTCACAAACATCGCCACCTAAACATTGATCATGAGGCAGTGTTGAGGAACCAAAACCCTAGTAACTCCATCTTCCAAGATTTGCTCAGCAAGGAACCACCACCTGCGTCTTCCTCCACTCACCATGGCTCTCTTCTTCTTCTTCCTCCTGCAACTCTTCCCAGATTGAACCCTCACTCCTTGGATACCCACTTTGATGAATATGGGAGGTTTGGTTGTTTTGGGAAGAAAAGAGGCCAAGATTCTGATGAAAGCAGAGGAAATAGAAGGCATAAGCGTATGACCAAGAACAGAGAATCTGCTGCTCGTTCCAGGGCTAGGAGACAGGAACGTGTCTCTCCTTACCCCTCTTCCCCTTTTTGAATTCATGTAAACAAAAAATGAAAACTCTAGTGTTGACTATACAATTGTCCTCTGTACTGAAAAAATGCTATATGGGTTTTTATTTTTCTTATATTCCAGGCATATACAAACGAGCTGGAGCTTGAAATTTCTCACTTGCAGAAAGAAAATGCAAGAATCAAGAGACAAGAAGAGCAGGTACAAACCCTTACCAGTCCAGTTCCGTCTAAACAAAGTCTTGTATTACTATTTGCAGTAACTTACTTCTTTTGTTTCTGTCTTAAGGACATAGTGAGTGTAAGGTTTCTGCTACTTAAGGTTGACTTATGCCTAGTTATTTTATTTCTGTCTGATTTTTGGAAGATGCGGTTAAAAATGGCTGAAGCAACTCAACACCAAACAAAAGAAAATACTTCAACGGTCTTGGACATCTCCTTTTTGAGAAAATCAACAAGTCATCATGGTGCAGAGAAGCAGGAGAAGATCTGTACATTTTTACCTAAGGTAAACTTGGCGATGTAGTAATTTAGGGGAGTGTAGAAATGCATTTAGAGAGGAAAAAAAAAAACTTTATGTACTGTTTTCTACCAAACATGTGCTCTAGTGCAAATCACAGTCACATATGAGGCTCTGTTTTCACTTTTCACTGTTTTACCCATTACTGCACTGTAATACTTCACCATCAGTTGTTGACTTCTTCTTCTTGTGTATACTTCATTAGCAGCCAAAGATAGAGAGACAAATAAACACATATTAGCAAATATGATGGCATCTGATGTTTGCTGAAAGTTAGAAACACTCTAACAACGACTTTGGGTCATGCTATTTTCATCAAATGTCAACTGCTTACAAATGTTGTCACCTGCATAATTACATATTCTCTATAACAGAAAAGTACAAGGAGCGTTCTGATAATATCCACGGAGACTCTTTTTACATTAAATATTCAACCAAATTATCCAAGATAAATGTTATGTTCCGTGTTGGAGAAGTTTCATTCTTCCATTAACTGAGGTGAAGGTGGAGTCATATTTTTCTTCTTCATCTTCTTCTCTGTGACTGATTCAAGTATTAGATCCAAAGATTCAAAAGCTGGTATGTTAATCTATCTGTGAATGCATGTATTTACCGTAAGAAGCTCCACGAATCTCGACTTCTCTCAGTTCTTGGACAAGTGCACAACAACAACACATTAGATGTGACAAAAGGTCGTCAATGGACCCTCCCTGCCAAATCAAGACCATCTTAAGCGCTTGACATCATCATAGAGAATCAAAGGTTTAAATAGATGTACCTTTATATTCAGCGTCTTTCGAAGCTTCTTCCTTATGCAACAAGTATAGCAGCAGCATGAGAGCATCAAAGAATACACCATTAGCTCGTTACAAGCTTCTGTTGAAGCTGAAACAAAAGGCATAATATCGAACACTGGTATCAGATTCTTGAAACCTCAGATCACAAATGAATCTGCATTCATATAAGATTCCTTACTGATTTGTCTGTTAGTTGCCACGGTGGATATCTTTGCCAATGTACCACACGGGAAAAAGAATGTCGTCAAGCCTGTGGTTTCATATGAATCTTGAAAATGAGACAATGTTTTTGTTCTCAACATTAGAAACAGAGGAAGATGGCTTACATAGAGAAGGTTCTGTGCAACAATCCAATAAGTCAGTGTGCCATTCTTCTTGGTGTTTTGATGATTCTAACCTCGAAGCTGCCTTTTTCTTTGGATAAACCGCATCTTTCACAGGGTCATCATCATCATCATCATCAACATCAGTAGCAGTTTCTGTAACATGAATCAAACGCTGTATGACTTGACACTGGTCCGTATCATAACGTGCCCGTGAACGTTGCAACTCAATTTGCAGTTTCCCATTCTCCATTTTAAGCGCTTCACAGAAACCCATCTCAGGGTAAGAACGAGAGAGGGTCTTCTTGAGAACCGAGGCAGCAGCTTCTCTGGTGGATTCTTGTTTCAGAATAAGATCTTGAACCTTTCTATCTTCTTCATCGAGTGTGTACTCACGCTGGTCACTGTCTATAACTTCAAGCCTCTCCTATCATCCAACACCACTCCACATTCAGTTTCCAGACAATGTCAACAAGAACAAGAATATTACAAAAAGAACAAGAATATTACTAAACTGTGAGAGATGTCAATCAAAGTGCTAAATTGGACTTAGAAAAGATATTCTGAACTCTGATTAGTAGGAGATATTTTAGGAACAGTCCAAAAATAAATCTATACAGACTAAACTCAAATTAGGCTAGTCTAAAATTAGGATTGGGCAAAAAACTAAAACCAAACAAAACCAACCTAACCAAAATTAAACCAAACCAAACCAAATCATGTTTTTTACATAACCCAACTGGTTCATGTTTTTCTCAACCCAAATTGTTTGGTTTTGTTTTAAACCAAACCAAACAGAGAACCAATATACTTTTATCTATTAATACATAATAGATATATGTATATTAACAATTTATTTTTTTAGTTAAAATTACTTGTCTTAATATCTATATTTTTAAATTTTCAAATATGATGCAAATAATACTATGGGAAATTGCCAAAAATACCACTTTCTTTGTACCACTTTTCAAAAATACCTAAATCACTTTTGCCCTTGTTTTTTAAGAGGAAAAACACATTTATAACCCTTGAGTTAATTAATCTAAAACTTAGGGTTTACAGTTAAGGGGTGGTGTAGGGTGGGGTAGGGTTTAGGAATTTAAAATTTTGGTTTCTAATTAATTTTAAAAAAATTTACCCCTTAAAAAAGTGGTATTTCTGAAAATGTCTCTTTAATGAAGGTAAAAATGAAAAGTGATATAAGGAAAATGGTATTTTTGAAAATTTCCCTAATACTATTATATATATATATATATATATGTGTGTATATATATATTCTCCAATTATAATCCTAATATGTAATATCTAAAGACTATACTAAGAACAAAACCTAAATTACAAGCATATTCTATACGAGAGATAAAACTAATATTCGTATTTTAGTTTTTAGATATATTATTTTCGTAATGGATTTTTTAGCTAACAAAGTTTAAATTTCAACCCTATTTTTTATAAATTGATTATTTTTAAATTAAATAATACTAATATATTTTATAGTTAAATCAAACTACACCGAATTGAACCATAATAAAGTGAACAAAACTAAATCTAAACCAAACCGAATAAAAATAAACCCAAACCAAACTTCAACCAAAACTATTTTGGTTTTGATTGGGTTGAAATCTATAAAATTCAAATTAATCAAACCAACCCCAAAACTAAATCGATATGCCCATCCTTATCCAAAATAATTAATTGTCAATATTTTACTAATAGATAATTGACAAAATCGTACTAATCTTAAGTCAAAAAAAAATCGTACTAATCTGTACTATTCGGCCAATAAGAATTTGACATTGCTAAAAAAAAAAACAAACTAACTTACCTGAACCCGAACGTTGTCCACCAAGGTTATAAGCGGAATAATCTTGAGATAACGATCGATCTCGTCTTGAGCTTTACGAAACTAGTAAACAATGTTCCATCCCATGGCTAACAAGTAGAGATAACTCCGGTCTTGGCAGCTGTTGACCAGAGCGTAAGATCTTCTAAGAGCGTCCTCAAGCCCTTCGAGGGGCTCCTGAATCTCGGGACGTGTCTTCTTCATCTCAGAGATTTTAAGCTGGTCGAGCAAGTTACCAATGAGCTTAAGATGCTGAGCGAACTGACGGCAGTTTTTCTTGTGCATGCGAGCTGTATTAGCGGCGGTGACTATCATTCCGATGAGTTTCACGGCGTCTACTCCTGTAAGCTGAGCTACTGAAGCGATTTCTCCAAGTTGATCCCATGAATGAGCCATTGTTTGAATCTCTTTCTCCTTGCCTGCTTGAAAAGGGACAAGAAGAAGATAAGAAGTGAAGAAGCTCTCGTTGAGTTTTGGTGAATACATTTTGGTAATGGATTATCCTGTCTCATGTCTTTACCTGCCACGTAGGCCATTGTACGAGTTTTAAGAATTGCGAATCTAGGCTATGTGTCACTCTAGATAATTACAAATCTACCACGTATTGTTTAACCTCCCAGAGACCGTGGTCCGTGAAAGTTGAAGCGGTGTGTGGCATGGGGAATTTTTTTCAAAATTCAACTGAACCGGTAGCAAAATCTGAATCCATATTCCAAATGATTTTTTGTTTTTGTTTTCCCAACTAATCTTTTTATTGATTAACGTCAAAGATTACATTGTGTTTTAGGGATCTTGTTGGACAAGAGTGGAACAAGCTCCGATCATTATCAGATATGCTTTTTTAGCTAAGACATCAGCACAATCATTATTAATACGTTTACTAGAAATGAAAGACACAAAAGGAAACATAGACGACCAGTGGCATAGAGTAGTAAGATGATTTTGTAACCTTTTTTGCTCTTGTATATTAAAAGGTTTGGGTTAAAGCCCGTAATTTCACACAATTTCAAACCACATTGTGTTATATTAGTCTTGTCTCATAAATCACTTAAACTAAAGACTTCTGACACAATGATTATTTCCGGTTAAAATAATGATATTTGGTTTAAACGTTTTCTTTTGATAAGTAGATAGGAAGTTTCGAACCTTGGTTAAACAATAATTCATCATATCTTCAACCACTACGCTATGTCAACTTTGTTGATTTTTTTTAACTTTGAACTGTGTTCCTGTTTAAAAATTTATATCACAGATTAATAATCACCTCAAATATAATTTTCATACACCCCAATGACAAACATACTTTAATAGCCAAAGTAAAGTTGTAAACTCTGATTCTGTAGGATGTCCGTTATATTTACCCATACCGACTTCTAAAAAAATGCCAAAATTATCACGTTAGATCCATCCCGTACCAAAACCGTTTTAGCATGGGTTTATGTGTGGAATCATAATTATATATGATCTTGGTGGACATTGTCATCCATGTCTAACATTTTGTTGACTTAAAATGATGTAGAAAAGCACAAAGAAAACCATGAATCCAACCATTCTTGGACATTTTTATTTGCTCTATTCATTGACATTAACTTGTGTATCTTTTTCCAAACAATAAGTCATTTCGACTCTTCCATAAACGTCATACTAATCAAAATGGTAATAAACGTTGGTTGAGAGGAACATAGCATGTGTTGGTAAGTTTGAAGTGCATGTGAAACTTGTCAACTAAGGAACCATTATCATCAAGAAAATATTGGAGTAGTTGGCTATGTACCATACTTGCTGAGCATATGACAAGCGAAAAGAACATGTTCACTTGTTTCTTCCACTGTACAACATCCGGAGAAAAATGGATCAACATTAATGTGTCGATGTCAGAAGTTTGATTTTTCTGCAATTATTCGAGAATTAACTTTTCACAAAACAGGTTGTAACTTTGGAGGAATCTCTGAAGACCATATAGCCTTTGCAATATCCAGTTCAGTCGCTAAAGGAGGCATAAGCACATCCGGTTGAGAGATACTAGTTGCAAGATCATAACCTGATTTGGCAGTATAATTTCCATCTGGAGTATATTGCCAAACAAAACCATCTTCGACAAGCATGAAAAGACGATAAATTTGTTTTATAGATGTAAATCATCATGTTCAACAATATCCTTTAAAATAATTTATCCATTGATTGTTTGATTGGTCTATGAGTCAATGGACGGTTGAGTTGGTTAGAATATGGTAAAAGCTTTGGTGGTCATGGTGGCACCATTGGCCACCAATATCACTAAGTTTACTGGAGTCCTTATTACCGATAATTCTCTATATACACTTTTGAGTTATTCCCGTCCATATAAAAGTGATTGCCATACATAACTACTCTCATACTTTTTTCCATGCATCCCATATATTGATGTTTTTAAATATCGGTGTTTTAACACTCTATACAATAAACTCTCTGGTCATTTTATCAGTTTTCACAATTGATTTGACAATAAAGCTTGCTTAAAATTTTGTAGATTATATAATCCAAGTCCACCACATTGTTTGGCTACTGATTAACATTTTCAAGATTACCATGACATTTTATACCTCTCCGGAGTCGACCTCCACCAAAATCGGGATACCATTCTATCTATCTCAATACAGATCTCAGTAGGAAGCACAAAACAATTCATGGAGAAAATCGGCATTGTCGAAATCATATACTTAATCAATGTCTCCTTTCATGCTGTTGTTAGAAATCAATTATACCATTGATCATGCTATGCACTTTTTCTATAAGAGTAAATCTCACTCATACCTAATTGGTTGTAATGAGCGGGGTAAGTTTCCCATATAGAAAGTAAGTCGGAGTTGAAAGAGTTTTCCTGATAGATCTATATCAAATTTAGTAGAATTGTCATTTCCTTGTTTGTTGATGGTCCAATAAATGGGCTTTGCTTAAATATATTAAGCTCTTTCAGCTTTAATAACAAGGGGAGTTTAAGAATATGTTTTAAAGAAGTGGATATTGACGAAAGACAAGTTATAAAGAGTACAAATCTCAGTATTTCGAGATATTTAAGAACTAAAGAAGAAGGCTGTTCCGGCGGTTCAGTGATCGACAAAATTACAGGCGATGGAACTAAAGAGATCATTATTTGCATATTTTTTCTTTGCCACGTGTGTGGATTTGTTTCGACTTAGTTTACACGTGTATTGTGTTGTAATACGTGTCTTGGTATTAAATTTGTACTATTTTTAGTCTCTTGGCTTTTAATAAAAGTTAACATGGATAAATATACTAAAAATAAAAGTGAACTAGATTTTGACTCGCGTTTTGAAAGCGTGGATTTATTCTTGGAATTTAATAAATTCTTGTTATATGAACTTCTATATAAGATAGTGTATAAGTTTAAGCAGATTTATCCGGAACTCGGGAACTGTATCGTACCAAACCAAAAAAAAAGAAACCAAAACTGATCGAATTTCATAAATAACCAAGCGGATCATATATTTCTGGAACCAAAAATCCATAACCAAACCAAAAAACAAATGATACCCAAATTTTTAAAATACAAATTCTATACCTACGAATATTAATTATTTTTAATATCTAAAGAATCAAATATCCTAAAATACTATTTATAAACCAAATTACTCAAAAATAATTTATCCAAATATTTTATTCAAAATATTAAAATTATCCGAATATATCCAATGTTTTTTATGAATATGAAATTACCCAAAAAACCAACCGAGTATGACCAGGGTTTTTGGATATTAACCGGTTTCCAAATTTGCTACCCAAACCAAACCAAAACCAAAATAACCCAATTAAAATCGAACCAAACCTTGTAAATATCTAAATAGTTCTTAAATTTTTAAAACCAAAACCGAATGATGAGGACTAATAGTTCATCTACTTTGAAATGGTACGAAAAAGCATTCTAACTTTACAAATTTTTTTACTCCTTTTAGATGGAAGTACATATGCAGTTTATAGAAGAATTAAGATATAAGTAGTGTTTTTATACCGATGTAGACAGACGGTCGAATCAGTAAACTTGGTGACCTTATATAGTCCGATTTTGATTTATTGAAAAACATTAACTAAAAATCTGATAAAACCTAAAAATCCGTCATTAACCCGCGAATCGATATCGTTGACCCGGCGAAAACTCAGAAAAACTGATAATATATCTTAGAATTGATTAAGCCTTTCATATACTTTTTAATAGTACATAAAATTAATAAACTATTTGATTTTTCATATAAGGTAAATGCTTTGTATTTATGTTATGCATTTTAATTTATAGATTTTGTAATGATTATTTTAAGATTATATTTGTGAGTTAATTTAAATTTATTATTAAAATGTATATAATTGAATTAAATATACATGATAAACATAATTTTTACATAAATTAATAATTTTTTTGTCTATAGAAAAATTGTTTGGATTTTTCAACTTATATAATTATGATTTATATTAATATTATTTATATTTTTAATTATAAGATACTATTCTAACTTTAACTAGATAATTAATTGTTTTTGTTCAAAAGCAGACAATTAGGTTAAGACTATTAAAAATAAATTTATTGTTGTTAGAATGAACTTTTTAATGGGTCAAAGTAAAGTAGTGAATTACATTAATGGTTAGATATAATTTGAAGTTCAAAAGCTCAAAAATTATATGTTATTAATGAGAATTATATCTTTTCGTAAAAGTATATTTGAAAAAGTTGAATTTTTCATTTAAAGAATCATGTTTTTATAAGCTATGTTTGTTTGGAAGTCGCTAGCGTGAACAATTAGAGTCCAACGGCCAGAATCGGCTGCAATTTGATGTAGGGAATGTTTGTTTCATCATCTATGATCTCCATCTAGATGATCAATTTACATGATTCATCCAAATGATTCATTCAAATGATTCATCCAGAATTATTGAAATTGTTTGTTTGTCCATCTAAACGAATCATCTAGATGAATCATTTAAATTAATTTATGTTTGTTTCTTTATCTCCATCTAGATGAATTTAATACACAAATTACTCATATACCTTTGTTTAGATTTAATTTTTTTTATTTTTGTTTCACTATATTAATTTTTATTAATTATTTAACTATAATTATTTGAAAATATGATTTGGCGGGAAATATAATTTTGTGATTTAGCAAAAAAAATACATATTCACAATTTTGGCGGGAAATGCGTTTTTGCGGTTTTGGCGGAAACCCCGTTTTTGCGTTTTTGGCGAGAAAACATGTTTTTGCGGTTTTAGCCAAAAAAACATATTTTATGGTTTTGGCGGAAAACGCGTTTTTATAGTGTTGGCGGGAAAACACGTTTTTCTGCGGCTTTGGCTCGAAAACGCGTTTTTTGTGTTTTGCGTTTTTCAGCGGGAAAACGCGCTTTTACGGTTTTGGTGAAAAACGCGTTTTTGCAGTTTTGACGGAAAAACGCGTTTTAGCGGGAAATGCATTTTTTGTTTTTGGCGGGAAAACACGTATTTGCGTTTTGTGGCGAAAAATGCATTTTTGCTGTTTTGGTGGAAAAATAAGTTTTTACGATTTTGGCGAAAAACGAGTTTTCACGGTTTTGGCGGGAAAACACGTTTTTGGTGAAAACGTGTTTTTGTGAGAAAACATGTTTATGCAGTTTTGACCAGAAAACACGTTTTTACATTTTGGCAGAAAACTCGTTTTTGGTGTAAAACTCATTTTTGCGAGAAAGCGTATTTTTGCGGTTTTAGCGAGAAAACACGTTTTTGCGGTTTTTGCTGGAAAATACGTTTTTGTGGTTTTAGCGGAAAAACGTATTTTTACGATTTTGGAGAAAAAACGTATTTTTGCGATTTTGGAGAAAAACGTATTTTTGCGATTTTGAAGAAAAATGTATTTTTTGGTGGAAAATTCCATTTTGCGCGTTTTGACTGCAAAATGTGGTTTTGCGGTTTTAGCGGGAAAACGTATTTTGCGATTTTGGAGAAAACACATTTTTCGTTTTTGACGGAAAATTGCATTTTGCGCATTTTGGCTGCAAAATGTGGTTTTGCGATTTAGCGGAAAAATGTATTTTTACTTTTTATGTCCAAAAATGTGTTTTGTGGTTTTGGCAAAAAATATTTTTTATTTTATTTTAGTGAAAAATGTGGTTTTGTCAATTCTTTTTATGAGTGACAAAATGATATTATATTTGAACTTATAATTTATGAATTATATAAAGGGTATAATAGACTTTATACTATTTTGACAAAACTATTTTTATATGGATAGTTCAAATTGGTTAAGCTCGATGAATTTTAAATTTAAGTCTAAAATTTTAAAATCATTTAGATGAGCCATCCAAATGAGTTGGACTTAAACAAACAAAACTTTCATCTCTTTTTGGATGACTAATCTCGATGAAACAAAGAGGCCCGTAACTAGTATTGATTTTAATAATATTGATAGTTAAAATATTTCAAAAAACAAATTGTAGTTAAAAAAAACAAATCAACAGGGAGGGGAAAATTAAATTAAGAAAAAGCAAAAGAATCGGGAAGTTGATGGGTGAAGGAGATTAGTTGGAACGCTTCAATTGCATAAAATATCGGCGATCACTTTGCTCTCTCTCTCTCTCTCTCTCGATTCATCATCTTTCACGTTCATTCTATTGATCAATCATTCTCTCACATTTGCAATTTCGATTAGGGTTTCGCCGTATTTGACAGATAACTTAGGGTTTCGTTTTTGTTGCAGCGGAGGAGATGGCGGATTGAAATACGGAGGCATTTTTTTTGTGTCTATTGAGGAGGTGGAGCTTTTCTTGTTCTTGTTGAGTTCCTCAGAGATCTGAGGTTTGTTTGGAAAATGAGCGCATCGAGATTCATAAAGTGCGTGACGGTTGGCGACGGAGCAGTGGGTAAAACCTGTTTGCTCATATCTTACACCAGCAACACTTTCCCTACGGTAATATCCTTCTTCATTGCTTGCATTTTTATGTTAAAAGGAGAATGTTATATGATCCATTTTGGTTTCTTGAGTCAGGATTATGTGCCCACTGTTTTCGATAACTTTAGCGCTAATGTTGTGGTGAACGGAGCCACTGTAAACCTTGGCTTGTGGGATACCGCTGGTACTCTCATTCGAACTCTCTTAATCTTAATTTAGTCGTGCCTTTCTTCTCATGGTCATGTGTCTCTCGGTCTGAACAGGGCAGGAGGATTATAACAGATTAAGACCCTTGAGTTACCGCGGTGCTGATGTCTTCATCTTAGCCTTCTCTCTCATTAGTAAGGCTAGTTATGAGAATGTCTCCAAGAAGGTAAGGTGCCTCCCTGCTCCTACTCTTTTTTTTTTTAAAGATTGAATAACCTTTATAACAGTTTTCTTGCTTTGGTTGCAGTGGATCCCTGAGCTGAATCACTATGCCCCTGGTGTCCCAATTGTTCTTGTTGGAACCAAACTAGGTTCCTCTCTTTCTTTCTTTTTATATATCTCTCCTTACTCCTTTCTCCCAATTAGCTCTCCATTTCGTAAGGTTCTCTGTATATTTGTGACACTAGTATGGGACATTACCTTGGATTCACTGGTTCTCTTTTGATTTGTTCCCTCGTTTGCTAGTTATTGGCTCTTTTGGTCTAATGAAATGCTGCAATACTCTTTTGGTTTAGAAGATCGTGTCTGATCATGTTTCTTCTTTTTTTTAATGGATACTGGGTTGTGTTATCCTATCTCACTCTTTCTCCGGATAGTTAACCTGCCACACCCTCATTGTATGACAATCATACGCATGTAAGCAGCCATTCAATGTCTAGATTAGGAAAAGCTTATTACTAGATCTCTTGTTAAATGAGTATGTTTCTTATTAATAATACCTATGCTCACTTTAGGATTCCTGCTTCTTGACCCCTTTTTGATTATTTGCCTTTCATCTTCTGCTTTTGGTTTGTGTGGCAGATCTTCGGGATGACAAACAGTTCTTCATTGACCACCCTGGTGCTGTACCTATTACCAATGCTCAGGTATTTTTTTAATCAGTTTAGTATACTACGCTTGGTACTTAAACGAAAACTCATCCTAATCATTCACCACTTTGGGCATCAAAGGGAGAGGAACTGAAGAAGCTCATTGGAGCTCCTGCCTACATCGAGTGCAGTTCAAAATCACAGGAGGCAGGAATAAAACTTCCCTTTTTGATGAATACTACATTGAATAATAGTTTGATCTCTTACTTGAGAGTTTCCTTAAGAGACTGTTATTTGTATTTTAATGAAATGCAGAACGTGAAGGGGGTGTTTGATGCAGCTATCAGAGTGGTACTTCAACCTCCAAAGCAGAAGAAAAAGAAGGGCAAAGCACAAAAGGCCTGCTCCATATTGTAAAGGCCTGCTCATATCTCCCTCTCTTTCTCTTGTCTCTGCCACTCTCCAGTGAAGGCTTAAGAACAAGAAACACATTGGGCTTAAAGATGGTCCAGGGCTGCTTGTGACAAGCTCTCTTATTCCCGTTTACTTCTTATGTTTTACTGATAAACTAGATTCTGACCCGCCCAGTTGCGCAAAATTATTTATACTTAGAATTTTATATTTTTAAATTAAGTTTTAAGAATTCATAATATTTTATAAATTTCATGTTACGTCTATATTGTATTTTTTTTGTTTGGTATATGTTCGGTTGTGGTTTTGGTTTTCGATTCAAAAAATATAGTAACAATTCAATTATTTATGAATTTGAGTTTGGTTTGAGTTTTGTATTTTGATTTTTTTTTAAATAATTATGTTAGAAACTCGACAAAATTGTAAGTTCAATTCGAGCGCTACACTCTGACCCGCGCCGTCGCGATAATTTATTTTCATGTGTATTTTTAGTTTATATTTAAAAATAAAAATTCATGATTTAACAATACTATTTAAACTTTATTATATATGTTATTATTTTTTATTGAGTGTATTAGATTATTTACACGAATCTTGAACAATATTTGATAATAATTAACAGTTATCTTTATTTGTATCCAACATTATATTTATTTAAATTAATTAATATTAATATAATATATTAAAATATGAAAATTTATAGTTTCTTTTCAAGATTAAAATTGAATGTTCAGTGAATTATATCATGATTAAATGTTCAAAAGGTATTTTATTGAAAAACTAATTATCTTATTATTAATTATCTAAAAATTATCTTATTATTAATAGCAAGAATAATTATCAAAAATAAATTAAAATTTGATTTTGGCTATTCATATTTCTGGACATAGAATCCGGGCTATTACTTGAACTTCATACAGATAAAGAATTTATACATAAAATTTTTGATTTGTGTTATAAATTATATTTTTGAATATATTCTCTTATTTTAAGTTTCTGTATAGTTAGTTTCCGAGAATCTAGGTAATTTTGTTACAAAAATCTTTAAGATTCTTAGTGATTTTTAATAATATTAGCATGCTAATTCAAAAAGAATGATTTTAGGGAATTATTGTTAGTCATTATACTGGTAGTCATTTTTGGATAGTACCACATATGCATAACTAACTAATTTTATACATAAAAGTAATATATCAACTGTTACATGATACTTTAATATTATAAATACAATAAAAAATTTGGTGTGGTTTTATTAACATTCAGGAATACTTAATATTCTTTCTAATATCTGTAAATGAAAAAGATATTTGAATTTATGACAACATATATGAATGAAAGATTGCATCAGAAATATAACATTATGTTTAGTAGTTTTATTGCACGATTCATGTCTTTCATGAGAAATATATAAGTAACATATGAATGGGAAATATTAAGATTGATAGCATAGATTAATTATATATTAGTTGGCAAAAGTAAAATAAATTAGGTAAGTCATATGTGTTACATGACATAAATTATATATTACATACGTATTTTTAATAAGTCTCTAGGTAGGATAATAAAATTCAGTAACAAAAATAATATTAATAAAAAGTAGGATAAGGTTAGTTATAAAATAGAATCTAAATTAATAGATTATATATATACCACTTATATTTAGTCACAACATAGTTTAATAAGTTCAAAAAAAACATGTCAAAGTAATTTTCAAATAAGACTCTGTTTTAATATAATAGATAGTTTCCAGCTTTAGTTGAGCTAATATTTCACTGCTACTCTTTTTCTCTCTCTATATTCTTATCCTTACATAGGTGATGATTGTTTGAATGGTTTTTAGATTTTAATTTTTGGTTTTTAGTTTTTAGTTTTTAGTTTCTAGATTCTATTTTTTAGTTTTTGGTTTTTGATTTTACACTAGATTTTAGTTTTTTGAAAAACACGAATGGTGATTTTGGTTTCTAGTTTTTGGTTTTTGTTTAAAATTAACAAAACATTTTTTTGTGTTTAAATTTCTAAAAACTTGAATAATGAGTTTTTATTTTTATATTTTATAGTTTTTGGTTTCTAGTTTTTATTTTTGAAGAACAAAAATTTCACACCTACAACGCTGTCGTTTCAGACAAGAACTTATCTTCACCATGTATGCTGTTACTGGTCATCGTGTCCATTGTCAGCATACGTAATACTTTTTTTTGGTGCAACCAGCATACGTAATACTATTTTCAGGTGTTTTCTTTCTTCAGCAGAGACTCAGAGTTGCACATTTAGTAAAATGCATCGTCTTTCAAAATCAATGCATCGTGTTGCACATTTTTTTTTGTTGTACCACTTTTCATTTTTACAATCATTAAAGAGACATTTTCATAAATATCATTTTTTAAGAGGTAATTTTTTAAAAAATTAATTAGAATCCTAAGTTTTACATTTTCAGACCCTATCCCACCATACCCCCATCCCTCAACTTTAAATCATAAGTCTTAGATTAATTAATCCAATGGTTATAAGTGTGTTTTTTCCTCTTAAAAAGTAAGGATAAAAGTGATTAAGATAAAAATGAAAACTGGTACAAGAAAAGTGGTATTTTCACAATTTTTCCAAAAAAAATCCATAAAACTTGTCAAAATTTCCTAAACACTGATTTGTCTCTTCTTCTTTTCGTATCCCTCAATTTTATTACGACACAAAGAAACCCTTTTAATGATAAGCATTATCATTGATAATGTTCCAAGATATCTGACGGTAACTCTAAGTGATAAGCTTTTTAATGATATCTACACGAAAACATCTGCGTGTAGATATCCAACGGTAACTCTAAGTGATAAGCATTATCATTGATAACGTTCCAAGATTTCAAGAGGACCAAGTTTCTTAGCTTTGAGTTTGTTGTAGGCGTGAGCTGGCATACGGTCAAGAGTAAAATACGCCCATACATAGTCTCCAACCTCGAAAACAAGGCGACGTCGATGAACATCAACAACATTCTTGTACTTTGACGCACAGGTCTCCAAATTTTCCACTGTTTTATGATGTATATCATCGAGATCATCCACAAATGTAGTGGAATCTCCATGAAGACGTGTACGATCATGTAAGTTAGAAAGAGCGAACGGTCCGCATGGTATGACTCCATCGACGACCTGAAAAGGGCAATATCACAAACCGTAATTTAAAGAATGATTATGGGCGAACATATCTTGTGGAAATTTCGAATCTCATATCTTGATTTTGTCACCAACCAAACATCGTAACAAGTTTCCCAAAGATTTTTTAGTTACTTCCGTTTGACCATCGAATTGTGGACTAAAATCATATTGATATCTCTTGATTTTGATGAGGTTTAGGTTCATATTTTAGTTTATTATTATCATTCTAGGTTGCATTTAGGTATTTATGTTGCATTTAGGTATTTATGTTGCATTTGCATACATTATTGCATTTGACAGGGTTTAAAGTGCACACTTGAGAAGTTTGGGGCGAAATCGATGGTTATTCCTGTGAATTTAGAAGTATTGGGGCAAGCGTTAAAATAACAGAAACTTCAGGGACCAAGGCTGAAAATATGGAATATTCGTCTGGGCTGAATTGGACAATCAAAGGTTAAGGGGCTAAAGAGAGGACATTTCTGCAATAACTAAAGTTTGGGGCTGAAACAAACGAAATAAAAAGTATGAGGACCAGAGATGCAAAAAGAGTAAAACCCACCATTGGAGCTCACGAACTTTCTCCTGGGCCTGCGGTTTGACTCCGACGGTTACGGCGGCCATCACGACGGGAGAGATGACCACGAGCACGACAAAGATGGAGGCTTGGACCGGAGCTTGACGACGATGGTGGAGCAAGGCGGATGAGGAGACTTGACGCCATGGAGGATGCTTGGTCCGGAGCTTGACGGCGACACGGCTCACCCGCGGTGGTGCGCCAAGGCCAGCGCGACCAGGTAGAGCGGGTCAGCTCACCCGCTCGGGACAGGGTGAGAGTGGCCGAGGCTTGACGGCGCGGGGCGGTGACCCGCGGTGGTTGGAGAAGGTGACCAAACGCGATTCTCAAATCGAGGCCAAACGCGATTCTCGAATCGCGGCCAAACGCTAATCACTGCGTTTGCGATCAGCGACCGACGTTTGCGATTGGCGATTGGACCAGATTTTAACCTCTTATAAATATGTTTTAGGATCAAAAACCTTAAATTATCTCATTTTTCTCTCAAGACTTTCTTTAATATTGTAAAAGCTTGAATCTTTTGATCATTTTTAAAGAAATACTTCATTTTATATTTGTGTTCACTTGCTCATTAACATGATTAACCTTAAATCTTACATAGATTTAAGGTTTCTCATGGTGTTTATTGAGTAGACACTTTGTGATCTATGAGTTAAGTAGATTAGGGTGATTAGGTGGATATTTAGGGTGTTTCTTGCTTGAGTAACATTGTTCTATGACTTATTAGGTGATCTTAATGCTAGATTAAGGTTGGGAAATCTAATCTAGATCATAAGTTGTTTCCCGCCCGGAAAATGTTCGATGAAATGGTTGAACAACCTAGTATTGTTCTTTACATACTTGGCCAATGAGAGTTGATGTTCGAGATGTTTAGTGGTTAGTAGACTTGTGATTCATGCATGTTTGATTGTGTTAGGCCAACGGGAGTTGATGTCTAATTCATGATTAGCATAGGGATTATTGTCACGGGAGTGGATTAGTCTATTTGAATGAGTTCTAGACCTATAGACTTGTTGATTGTTTTGTTTGAGCATCCTAAATTGAATCTTGATCACCCGATCTTGCCCATGGATCTATCCTTAGCTATTGATTGAAAGTTTGATTCTTGCACTTGTTTTTTGTTTGAATTTGAGATCACTTTGCTTATAATTCTAGGAGCTTAGCTTGTTACAAATCATCAATCTTCTTATTTGCTTATATTAGGCAAGTTTGTGTATTCTTAGTGTGTAGATCACTAGTTCCTTGTAGATTCGATCCTAAAGTGTTGCATCGATATACCATTCGATTGTGGTAGCGTGCACTTAGATTAATTAGTCTGTGATAAAACGTAGTAATCAATTTGGCGCCGTTGCCGGAGAACTAAGTAGATTTATCATTAGGATTTCAAATTTTCTTGAGCTTTATTTTCTTATGTTTTGTTTTGTTTTGTATAGTTACTAACCTTTTAGTCTAGTTTTTGTTCTTTGTAGTAATGGCTGCAAGCCACTTTGAAAAGCCACAAGAAGAGGAAGACATATTTGAAGATCACATTGAAGATCAACCATATGTGGAGCCACCATCCTTTGATATACGCATACTCACACCAGACCAAAGAGTGGAGTTACATCGGCTTAAGAGAATGAAAGAGTATTGGGGCAAGCCAATGAGACACCCAGCACAAATTGTCCGGATACACCTCATTAGAGATAGGGCAAAGTTTGAAGGAAAGGAAGTTACTCAAGATGAGTTTGATGCTGCTTGTGCCCTTAATGAGGTAATGTATTGGGTTCCATCACTCCAGCTGGAAGGTACAAGCATTTCTACTTTAAAATTTCAACTTGAGGAAATTTGCTTGTCTTGTGGTGAGAACATTGCCCCTAATCTTGATTCTCTGGTGCTTTTAAATGAATGTCTTGATCTGATATGTGAAACTAGAAAACTAGATGACTTGAGAGTAAAAAAGTTTGTTAGAGATCATTTTGAAGTTTGTTTTGACAAGAACCATCTTTGTGCTTTAATTGATCTCGAAAATGACATGATGCTTGATGAATCTAGACTTCCTCTTGAGCTAGCTGATTTAGGGGATGAACTTGATGTGGATAAGCTCTTGCTTGAGATAGAAAATCTCCTTGTCAAAAACAATCATGAGAATGAGAACATTGTGTTTTATTTGATTGATGACGATAGAGTTGACTACTTTGTTAAAACATCGTTTGAGCCTGTAGTTGATTTTGTGTTTTCACCAAATGCATTTGATTCTCATGACCATCTGAACCTCAAGGAGCATTTCATAATTCATGCTACATCTTTAGTGAAGCTCTTTGATGAAAAATCTGTCTATTTTCTATGGACAGTAGTGTGCTTCTTTGCATACTTTGTTTCTTGTTCTTGTAGGAGAAAGATCAAAGGTGCATTGACTCGACCTTTTGATACTTATGACTAACAAGCACACAAAGTCAAGCTAGAGACTTATAACAAGCGCGTTTGGGAGGCATTCCCATGTTTATCCTTTGTATATATTTCTATTTCTATTTTATCTTGCTTTAGTGTTTTTGAATATGTTTAGGGACAAGATTGAGGGAGTTCTAAATCTTTCCAAGAGGTCAAGTAAAATGGCCAAGGTCACAACAAGCTCTCCCTCCTCATCCCCTTCTCTCATCAAGTTCAACTCCAAGTAAGTGTATTCTACCTTTGTTAATACTTAGTTCATCATGTTTTTTTTCCCCTTTGATCTCTCTTTCAAATTTACTCTCACACAAGAGACTGTGTGAAGTAAGTTTGGGGGATATTCTATTATCTCACATTGTGTTTTGTTTTGTTTACTTGTCATGAATCTCATGCATTGCATTGTACATACTTAGTTGCATAGAAATACTTGAAAATTTTCGAAAAGCACCAAAACAAACATTTAAATTCATATTTAGTTTCATTTTCATCTTTAGGATTGAGTCTAGAAGCATTTAGGTTGCATCCATATGCATAGGGAGCTGTGTTTTAATTTCCTTGCAAAGAGCACATGTCTAGAACTTAACATAATACCCTAACTAAAGATATCAA
The DNA here is from genome assembly GCA_905132765.1 of Moricandia arvensis. NCBI lineage: Eukaryota > Viridiplantae > Streptophyta > Magnoliopsida > Brassicales > Brassicaceae > Moricandia > Moricandia arvensis. The sequence goes on from CAJHQP010003260.1 coordinate 34,510, forward strand.
GTAGCTTAAACATCTATTGAAAATCTTGTATGCTTCAAGCCTTGAAAACTCTACTTGAAACTTGTTGTGAGCTTGATATTGACTTGTTCTTTAAACCAACTCCAATCTTATTTGAGTTAATGAACCTAATCTTTCTTGCTTATGGACTTTTGTTGTGCTTGATCATGGTTACCTCACACAGACTTGAGTTGGTCTTAATCCTTTCTACCAATCTTTGGCAACTCAAGTGGCCATCTCCACTTTGGATGGTTCTCCTCACCCTTACCCTTATCTTTTCTTCAAGCCCTAGTCAATTTGATGAGTGAGGTCTTTTCTGAAAATTTGAGATGTGCATAATGTTGAGAGTATTGGGAACGACAATGGTTGATCTTCATTACTTGCTAGCTTTGAGATCCCACAATTGTCTAGCTAATAGGATGGGAAGAGAGTATTAAGTGTTTGATCTTAAAGGGTTGAGAGAAAAGTGAGTGAAAAGAGTGAACTCAAAATTCTAAAGAAAAGATAAGATATTAGGGATCAAAGAAAAATAAAATATTAGCTCAAAGTGTATAAAAGGAAGAAAAACCCCTAAGAGAAGAAAAGAAAGATTCAAAAGAGTGGGGGAAAAGAAAAAAAAAAGAGCTAAGGCTAAGAAAGAAAGTGAAAGAATTCCTAATAGACAAAAGAAACAAAGAGTTCTAAAAGTGAGAGTGTTCTTGAGTGTTCTTGGGGTCTTTGAGTGAGTGAAAGAGAGTTTGACATTGGGAATCAAGGGTAGTAATTGCTTTGTGTCCAGGAAATGGGTAAAACAATGAGGATCAAACATTGTATGCATGAGTTGTTCTCTTTCTTAGATATATTATGCATAATGTCAAACTATTTGTTCTTGAGAGTAAACCACCATGAAAGAACTTGTAAACCCTCTTACTTCACCATAGCTTCAAGCCTTTCTCTCACCAAGCCAAGTGATTAGGACCAATTGCCCATTTGCAAGAGTGCACTTATGATTATTGTTTAATGAATGTGAGGGTTGGTTAAGAGACTTGTTGATTGAAGAGTGAGTGACTTGTGTAGAGATATTAGAGTTAAGATAGGCCTTGAGAAGCTAGAATGTAATAGAAAAGATTGTTCATGCTATTTGCTATGTTTCTTTTAAGATATCATTTTGAAGGCTAGAATGTGTCTCTTTTAGTTGCAAGCTCCCATTTTAAAACATTTCATCATCTTGTTCTTGAAAGTTTACTTGTGGACAAGTAAAGAGCAAGTTTAGGAGAGTTGATATCTATTGATTTTGATGAGTTTTAGGTTCATATTTTAGTTTATTATTATCATTTTAGGTTGCATTTAGGTTTTTATATTGCATTTGACAGGGTTTAAAGTGCACACTTGAGAAGTTTGGGGCAAAATCGATGGTTATTCCTGTGAATTTAGAAGTATTGGGGCAAGCGTGAAAATAACAGAAACTTCAGGGACCAAGGCTGAAAATATGGAATATTCGTCTGGGCTGAATTGCACAATCAAAAGTTAAGGGGCTAAAGAGAGGACATTTCTGCAATAACTAAAGTTTGGGGCTGAAACGAAAGAAATAAAACGTATGAGGACCAGAGATGCAAAAAGAGTAAAACCCACCATTGGAGCTCACGAGCTTTCTCCTGGGCCTGCGATTCGACTCCGACGGTTACGGCGGCCATCACGACGGGAGAGATGACCACGAGCACGGCAAAGATGGAGGCTTGGACCGGAGCTTGACGACGATGGTGGAGCAAGGCGGATGAGGAGACTTGACGACATGCAGGATGCTTGGTCCGGAGCTTGACCGCGACACGGCTCACTCGCGGCGGTGCGCCAAGGCCAGCGCGACCAGGTAGAGCGGGTCAGCTCACCCGCTCGGGACAGGGTGAGAGTGGCAGCGGCTTGACGGCGCGGGGCGGTGAACCCGCGGTGGTTGGAGAAGGTGACCAAACGCGATTCTCATATCGCGGCCAAACGCAATTCTCAAATCGCGGCCAAACGCTAATCACTGCGTTTGCGATCAGCGACCGACGTTTGCGATTGGCGATTGGACCAGATTTCAACCTCTTATAAATATGCTTTAGGATAAAAACCCTAAATTATCTCATCTTTCTCTCAAGACTTTTTTAATATTGTAAAAGCTTGAATCTTTTGATCATTTTTATGAAATTACTTCATTTTATATTTGTGTTCTCTTGCTCATTAACATGATTAACCTTGAATCTCACATAGATTTAAGGTTTCTCGTGGAGTTTATTGAGGAGACACTTTGTGATCTATGGGTTAAGTAGATTAGGGTGATTAGGTAGATATTTAGGGTGTTTCTTGCTTGATTAACATTGTTCTATAACTTATTAGGTGATCTTAATGCTAGATTAAGGTTGGGAAATCTAATCTAGATCATAAATTGTTTCACGTCCGGAAGGTGTTCGATGAAATGCTTGAACAACCTAGTATTGTTCTTTACATACTTGGCCAATGGGAGTTGATGTTCGAAATGTTTAGTGGTTAGTAGACTTGTGATTCATGCATGTATGATTGTGTTAGGCCAACGGGAGTTGATGTCTAATTCATGATTATCATAGGGATTATTGTCAAGGAAGTGGATTAGACTATTTGAATGAGTTCTAGACCTATAGACTAGTTGATTGTTTTGTTTGAGCATCCTAAATTGAATCTTGAACACCCGATGTCGATTATCTTGCCCATGGATCTATCCTTAGCTATTGATTGAAAGTTTGATTTTTGCACTTGTTTCTTGTTTGAATTTGAGATCACTTTGTTTATAATTCTAGGAGTTTAGCTTGTTACAAATCATCAATCTTCTTATTTGCTTAGATTAGGAAAGTTTGTGTATTCTCAGTGTGTAGATCACTAGTTCCTTGTGGATTCGATCCTAAAGTGCTGCATCGATATACCATTCGATTTTGGTAGCGTGCACTTAAGTTAATTGGCCTGTGATAAAACGCAGTAATCACATATCAAAAGAAATTTCTAGTTGTCTCCATAAAGAATGCCAAAAATGCCTAAGAAACCTGGAATCTCAATCTGAAACGATCGTCAATGGTAATCCGTGAAGGAATTATACTTCCCGAAAGAATAAAGACGCACATAAAAAAAGAAAAAAAAAAGAAAAAAAAAGAATAAAGACGCCATTTGTAATGCACCTGTTGTTTTTATTGCAAGGAATAAAATACTCCTTCTGGGAGAATCTATCAACCACAAAAAAATGAAATCAAAACCTTATTGTGTTCGAGGAAGACTCAAGACGAAGTCCTTGCTAATATTTGTCCAAGGCTGAGTGGGAACCGATAAAGGCATATAAAACCTAACGTTTGTTGTGTATCCCTTTAATTTCTGGCAAACAATGCAGCATTCAACAAAATGTTCAACATCTTGTCGTAGGGACGGCCTAAAGTAAGAAGATGCGACCAGGCGTAGTGTACGATCATGTCTGATATGTCCTTCTTAGTGTAATTCTGTAATGAGCAAAAGACATAAACTTCATTCGGGTATGCACATCCGAGTACCGCCAAAAAGAAATCCCTCATGGACCGAATATTCAGAAGAACACCCTGCCACCGCAAATGCAAAGATTGTTCCAAAAAGGATCGGTAAGGTCACAACAAGCTCTTCCTCCTCATCCCCTTTTCTCATCAAGTGCAACTCCAAGTAAGTGCATTCTACCTTTGTCAATACTTAGTTCATCATGTTTTAATTTATCTTTTTTTCCCCTTTGATCTCTCTTTCAAATTTACTCTCACACAAGAGACTGTGTGAAGTAAGTTTGGGGGATATTGTACTATCTCACATTGTGTTTTGTTTTGTTTACTTGTCACGAATCTCATGCATTGCATTGTACATACTTAGTTGCATAGAAATACTTGAAAATTTTCGAAAAGCACCAAAACAAGCATTTAGATTCGTATTTTGTTTCATTTGCATCTTTAGGATTGAGTCTAGAAGCATTTAGGTTGCATCCATATGCATAAGGAGCTGTGTTTTAATTTCCTTGCAAAGAGCACATGTCTAGAACTCAACATAATACCCTAGCTAAAGATATCAAGTAGCTTAAACATCTATTGAACATCTTGTATGCTTCGGGCCTTGAAAACTCTACTTGAAACTTGTTGTGAGCTTGATATTGACTTGTTCTTTAAACCAACTCCAATCTTATTTGAGTTAATGAAGCTAATCTTTCTTGCTTATGGGCTTTTGTTGTGTTTGATCATGGTTACCTCACACACACTTGAGTTGGTCTTAATCCTTTCTACCAATCTTTGGCAACTCAAGTGGCCATCTCCACTTTGGATGGTTCTCCTCACCCTTACCCTTACCTTTACTTCAAGCCCTAGTCAATTTGATGAGTGAGGTCTTTTCTGAAAGTTTGAGATGTGCATAACGTTGAGAGTATTGGGAACGACAATGGTTGATCTTCATTACTTGCTAGCTTTGAGATCCCACAATTGTCTAGCTAATAGGATGGGAAGGGAGTATTAAGTGTTTGATCTTAAAGGGTTGAGAGAAAAGTGAGTGAAAAGAGTGAACTCAAAATTCTAAAGAAAAGATAAGATATTAGGGATCAAAGAAAAAGAAAATATTAGCTCAAAGTATATCAAAAGGAAGAAAAACCCCTAAGAGAAGAAAAGAAAGATTCAAAAGAGTGGGGAAAAAAAAAGAGCTAAGGCTAAGAAAGAAAGTGAAAGAATCCCTAATAGACAAAAGAAACAAAGAGTTCTAAAAGTGAGAGTGTTCTTGAGTGTCCTTGGGGTCTTTGAGTGAGTGAAAGAGAGTTTGACATTGGGAATCAAGGGTAGTAATTGCTTTGTGTCTAGGAAATGGATAGAACAATGAGGATCAAACATTGTATGCATGAGTTGTTCTCTTTCTTAGATATATTATGCATAATGTCAAACTATTTGTTCTTGAGAGTAAACCACCATGAAAGAACTTGTAAACCCTCTTACTTCACCATAGCTTCATGCCTTTCTCTCACCAAGCCAAGTGATTAGGACAATTGCCCATTTGCAAGAGTGCACTTATGATTATTGTTTAATGAATGTGAGGGTTGGTTAAGAGACTTGTTGATTGAAGAGTGAGTGACTTGTGTAGAGATATTAGAGTTAAGATAGGCCTTGAGAAGCTAGAATGTAATAGAAAAGATTGTTCATGCTATGTTTCTTTTAAGATATCATTTTGAAGGCTAGAATGTGTCTCTTTTAGTTGCAAGCTCCCATTTTAAAACATTTCATCATCTTGTTTTTGAAAGTTTACTTGTGGACAAGTAAAGAGCAAGTTTGGGAGAGTTGATATCTATTGATTTTGATGAGTTTTAGGTTCATATTTTAGTTTATTATTATCATTTTAGGTTGCATTTAGGTCTTTATATTGCATTTGACAGGGTTTAAAGTGCACACTTGAGAAGTTTGGGGCAAAATCGATGGTTATTCCTGTGAATTTAGAAGTATTGGGGCAAGCGTGAAAATAACAGAAACTTCAGGGAACAAGGCTGAAAATATGGAATATTCGTCTGGGCTGAATTGCACAATCAAAAGTTAAGGGGCTAAAGAGAGGACATTTCTGCAATAACTAAAGTTTGGGGCTGAAACGAAAGAAATAAAACGTATGAGGACCAGAGATGCAAAAAGAGTAAAACCCACCATTGGAGCTCACAAGCTTTCTCCTGGGCCTGCGATTCGACTCCGATGGTTACGGCGGCCATCACGACGGGAGAGATGACCACGAGCACGGCAAAGATGGAGGCTTGGACCGGAGCTTGACGACGATGGTGGAGCAAGGCGGATGAGGAGACTTGACGACATGGAGGATGCTTGGTCCGGAGCTTGACGGCGACACGGCTCACCCACGGTGGTGATAGAGGAAAAGTATATCTCTCTATCACTAAGGAATTGATGTTCAGAAAACAACGATTCCAATTTCACAAGTCGAAGATATAGAAAGTAGAATCAACTTTCAAACTTAATGAGAAACCATGTTTACAGAATTTTAGAAAAAAAGTTTTACAGATTTTTCCGAATGAATCACAAAAGTGTTTGTTACATACTTTTAGAAAGGTTGTTAGCCGCGTAACAACCTCTTCTCATCTCCACCGAACACGTGTTCTAATCTTCCATCTCTTCTTTATTCAAATTTCCCTCTCCTTTATTCTCTTACCCAACGTCGACGTGTACCCCACGAAACCCTGTATCAAATTCTTCCCCTCCTGAAAACCTTGACCTCAAGGTTTAAAAGTAAGGTACTTCCTCTGTAACTCAAACAATAGTTCCCAAGTCGCCTCTTCCACTGATTCATTGGTCCATTTAACAAGCGCCATAGTCGCTGCTCTTCCTTGTCTTTGGACCATTTTCCTCCCCAAAATCAACTCCGGTTCCTTCACCAAAACATCCAAACTCACTGAAGGTAACTGAGTTGAGACAGTAACATTACCCACCATCTCCTTAAGTTGCGAAACATGGAAGACAGGGTGTATTGTAGATGTTGATGGTAACTCAAGTTTATACGCAACCTGACCACACTTATCAATGATCTTGTATGGTCCATAGTACTTCGGTGCTAACTTCTGATTACTCCTCACCACCACCGATTTCTGTCTGTAAGGCTGAAGCTTAACAAAGACAAAATCTCTTACATCAAAGCTCCTCTCAGTATGGTGCAAATCAGCGTTCTGTTGCATCCTATGTTGTGCTCGCAAGAGGTGAAACTTGAGTATCATAATCATGTTCTCACATTCTTGCAGAGTTTTAGCAACCACATCAACTTTAGACTCTCCCGACAAGTAGGGTAAGTGAATAGGAGGTGGTTGTCCATACACAGCTTCAAAAGGAGTGATCTGAGTTGCAGAATGATAGTTGGTATTATACCAATACTCTGCCAAAGGAACCCATTTCGACAACATATGAGGCCTATCACTGCACATACATCTGAGATAGGTCTCTAAGCAGCTGTTAACTACTTATGTCTGGCCATCACTCTGTGGATGATAGGCAGATGAGTAGTTCAAGCCTACTCCTTGTAATGTAAACAATTCCCTCCAGAAATCACTCAGAAAAACTGAATCCCTATCACTCACAATCGATCTTGGAAGACCATGTAAACGGAAAACAGAGTCCAAGAAAGCTTGAGCCACTGACAAAGCTGTATACGGATGTGACAAAGCCAAGAAATGAGCAGCCTTAGAGAGCCGATCTACCACCACAAAGATGACAGATTTCCCATAAGATAAGGGTAAGCCATCGATAAAATCCATAGAAATGTCAGTCCAGATACTTGCAGGAATAGGTAAGGGTTGTATAAGTCACGGAGATGCAGCAGTCTCATACTTGCAAGTTTGACACACTCTGCAACTTCGTATGTAAGTATGAACATCCTTCGTTAACCCTTTCCAGTAAAACAATCCTTTGACCCTCTACATAGTAACATCTCTACCAGAATGACCTCCAACTCCTGAACCATGTAACCAATCCCAAATCTTATTCCTCAACCCGACATCTGCAGGTACTGCAATCTTGCTTTTCCTGCGTAATACATTCTGTACCCAAGAGTAATGCTTCTTATAGTTAGGTGCACGCTTCAGCTGTTCAATAATCAGCTTCATTTCTGCATCAGTTTCATACCCCTCTTGTATTTCTTTCATAAGATCACATTCCAAAACCGACATTGCCATGTGCAGTATCTCACCACCATCTACACTTGACAAGGCATCAGCAGCAACGTTATCTTTTCCTTGACGGTATTGGATCTCGTAATCAAATTCTAACAGCTTTGGAAGCCATTGCTGTTGTATTGGAGTATTCAACCTTTGTTCCAACAAGTATTTAAGGCTCTTCTGATCCATTTTGATGACAAAATATCTTGGATCAAATAGTGTCTCCATTTTTGAACTGCAAATACAACAGCCAACAACTCTTTTTCGTAGATAGAGAGATGAAGTTGCTTCCCCTTCAAATGTCTACTAATGTAAGCTAGTGGATGGCCTTCTTGCATAAGGACTGCCCCTATACCACTTCCACTGGTATCCGTTTCAACAACAAAAGGCTTATCAAACAAGGGTAAAGCTAATATTGGAGCTTCACACATAGCAGTCTTCAAAGTTTTAAAAGCCGTTTGTGCTTCTGCAGACCATAGGAATGATTCCTTCTTAGTTCAAGCTGTTAGTGGTCTTGCAATGGTTCCAAAATTTCTCACAAATCTCCTGTAGTAACCTGCTAAACCCAAGAAACCCCGGAGTTGCTTCAAGTTTAAAGGTACAGGTCACTTTGCAACAGCTTTAATCTTGTTAGGATCAGTTGATATCCCGCCCTTCTCAATGTAATGACCGAGATACTCAACTTTACCCGTTGCAAAAGCACATTTTCTCTCTTTAGCAAATAGATTACTCTTCCTCATCACTTCAAACACTTCCCTAAGATGACTTGTATGCTCCCCCAATGAATTGTTGTACACAAAAATGTCATCAAAGAAAATTAAAACTGACTTCCTCAAGAACTCTCGGAATACTGAATTCATTAATCCTTGAAACGTAGCAGGAGCATTAGTAAGACCAAATGGCATGACCAAGTATTCATAATGACCAGAGTGAGTCTTGAATGTCGTTTTATGTATATCATTTGTGTCCATCCTGACCTGATGATAACCTGCACGTAAATCAATCTTTGAATAGATCATAGAACCTCCCAATTCATCCATCAAGTCTTCAATAAGAGGTATGGGAAATCGATCTTTCACAGTCACTTCATTGAGTCCTCTGTAATCCACACATATCCTCCAAGTTCCATCCTTCTTCTTAACTAATACAACCGGAGATGCATATGGACTAGCACTTGGTTGTATTGTTCCACTTTTCAACATCTCCTGTACCATCTTGTCTATCTCATTTTTTTGGTATAAAGCATAACAATAAGGCCTCTGGTTGATAGGATTAGAACCATCCATAAGTGGTATCTTATGGTTATGATTCGGCCTGAAAGGAGGTAATGCCTTTGGTTCCAAGAAAATGTCTGCAAATTCTGTCAACAATATCTGAATTGCAGGATGATGAGACAGTGTAGATCCTCCACCTTCCAATGAATAAAGTAACATTTGATCTTCCTCCTGCAATTCACTAGCCCACAACATGGAGAGTTGTGGTTGCGTGTCAATGTACTTATTCATCCTCGACGCTTTCACTTCTCTCACAGAGCCTTGATGGATTTCATTCAACGTCACACGTTTAGATCCAAATTTAAACTGCATCACCAATCTCTGAAAATCCCAAGTAATGGGTCCCAAGGTACTTAGCCACTGAACTCCCAACACCATGTCACAATTTCCCAACGCAATGACCATAAAGTCTGCTTGAAAGTGATGACTCTGAAAGTTCCATTTTAGTTTCTCAATCCTTCCCACCACTCTCAATTGACCACCATGTGCAACAGATACTCTAGTCATTCCAGCAGATTGAATCTTACACCCTAACCTCTCTGCTACTCTCACATCCATGAAGTTATGAGTAGATCATGAGTCAATCAAGATGAAAACTGGACGTTTACCATGTAAACCTTTCACTTTCATAGTAGTATAACTAGAAGTTCCCGCCACTGCATTAACTGAGATATGAGCTATAACACCAGTTTCTTCTTCATCAATGCATTCTCTAAACTCCTCCTCTGTATCATCCTCTTCATCATTACAATCCAGCATATAAAGTTGAGCTTTTTTATGCTTCAAGTAATGCCCCGGAGTGAACTTCTCATCACAATAATAGCAGAGTCCTTTAGCTCTTCTTTCGCTCATTTCCTCCGGAGTCAAGAACTTTTTAGGTTGAATCACTGCTTCCTTTGTAACCTCAGTAGATGACGAATTGGAACTCTTAGTGTCCACTTCCTTCCTATAACCAGAACTACCTTTGTGGAATGTGTTTTTGTTCCCAGACCATTGTGATGAAACTGCTTTTTTAGGATGAGCCTTTTCATACAAACGGCCTAACACAAAACATTGTCTGACTGTTTGAGGTTGGAACATTCTCACATGCATCTGTGTATCCATTCTTAGCCCAGCCAGATATACACTGATCAAGTATTCCTCACTCAACTTCACTTTCGTCTTGATCAATTCAAATTTCTCATTATACTCAGCTATTCCCTCTGTTTCCTGCAACATTTTCAACTCTGCCATAGGGTCTTCTAAAACTTCCTCAAAACGCTCCTTTAATAGAGTGACATACGTTTCCCAATCCGTAAACAATTGCTAACCGGACTCTGATTGCATCACAGATTGATGCCACGTTGATACTGCTCCATCAAAATGGATAAAAGAAATCCTAACCTTCAATTCCTCAGGTGTATTATCAATTAAAAAAAGTGTTCCACCTTCAACAACCATTCCTTGACCTTATCACCATTAAACCTAGGAAAATCCAGTCTAGCGATTCTCGTCATTCCAGAATAGTGTGAGTTTATACCTGATCGAGATGATCTAGGTTGATCAGAATTTGGTTGTGTGAGTCCCGGTGAACTAGAAAGAATCGGATTAGAATCTCGCCGTTGATGATCGAAATTGTTGATCGCCTTCTCCGTTTTCTCCGAGATCATACGAATAGCTTTGAACATATCAGCGATACTCTTATCGATCTTGTTGCTCTGTTCTACCAACGACTCCTCCATCTTCTCCAGTCTTGAATCCAAAACCTCCGTAGTTTCTCGAACCACCGCGTCTTTCAGTAATTGTTGAGATCTCGTTTCCGCCATTGATATCGAGGAAAGACAGAGCTCTGATACCTTTGATAGAGGAAAAGTATATCTCTCTATCACTAAGGAATTGATGTTCAGAAAACAACGATTTCAATCTCACAAGTCGAAGATATCGGAAGAAGAATCAACCTTCAAACTTAATGAGAAACAATGTTTAAAGAATTTTAGAAAGAAAGTTTTACAGATTTTTCCGAATGAATCACAAAAGTGTTTGTTACAGACTTTTAAACAGGTTGTTAGCCGCGTAACAACCTCTTCTCATCTCCACCGAACACGTGTTCTAATCTCCCATCTCTTCTTTATTCAAATTTCCCTCTCCTTTATTCTCTTACCCAACGTCGACGTGTACCCCACGAAACCCTGAATCAGGTGGTGCGCCAAGGCCAGGGCGACCAAGTAGAGCGGGTCAGCTCACCCGCTCGGGACAGGGTGAGAGTGGCAGCGGCTTGACGGCGCGGGGCGGTGAACCCGCGGTGGTTGGAGAAGGTGACCAAATGCGATTCTCAAATTACGGCCAAACGCTAATCACTGCATTTGCGATCAGCGACCGACGTTTGCGATTGGCGATTGGACCAGATTTTAACCTCTTATAAATATGTTTTAGGATCAAAAACCCTAAATTATCTCATTTTTCTCTCAAGACTTTCTTTAATATTGTAAAAGCTTGAATCGTTTGATCATTTTTAAGGAAGTACTTCATTTTATATTTGTGTTCTCTTGCTCATTAACATGATTAACCTTGAATCTCACATAGATTTAAGGTTTCTCGTGGAGTTAATTGATTAGACACTTTGTGATCTATGAGTTAAGTAGATTAGGGTGATTAGGTGGATATTTAGGGTGTTTCTTTCTTGATTAACATTGTTCTATGACTTATTAGGTGATCTTAATGCTAGATTAAGGTTGGGAAATCTAATCTAGATCATAAGTTGTTTCACGCCCGGAAGGTGTTCGATGAAATGCTTAAATAACCTAGTATTGTTCTTTACATACTTGGCTAACGGGAGTTGATGTTCGAGATGTTTAGTGGTTAGTAGACTTGTGATTCATGCATGTTTGATTGTGTTAGGCCAACGGGAGTTGATGTCTAATTCATGATTAGCATAGGGATTATTGTCAAGGGAGTGGATTAGTCTATTTGAATGAGTTCTAGACCTATAGACTTGTTGATTGTTTTGTTTGAGCATCCTAAATTGAATCTTGATCACCCGATATCGATTATCTTGCCCATGGATCTATCATTAGCTATTGATTGAAAGTTTGATTCTTGCACTTGTTTCTTGTTTGAATTTGAGATCACTTTGTTTATAATTCTAGGAGTTTAGCTTGTTACAAATCATCAATCTTCTTATTTGCTTAGATTAGGAAAGTTTGTGTATTCTTAGTGTGTAGATCACTAGTTCCTTGTGGATTCGATCCTAAAGTGCTGCATCGATATACCATTCGATTGTGGTAGCGTGCACTTAGGTTAATTGGCCTGTGATAAAACACAGTAATCACATATCAAAAGAAATTTCTAGTTGTCTCCATAAAGAATGCCAAAAATGCCTAAGAAACCTGGAATCTCAATCTGAAACGATCGTCAATGGTAATCCGTGAAGGAATTATACTTCCTGAAAGAATAAAGACGCACATAAAAAAAAGAATAAAGACGCCATTTGTAATGCACTTGTTGTTTTTATTGCAATGAATAAAATACTCCTTCTAGGAGAATCTATCAACCACAAAAAAATGAAATCAAAACCTCATTGTGTTCGAGTAAGACTCAAGACGAAGTCCATGCTAATATTTGTCCAAGGCTGAGTGGGAACCGATAAGGGCATATAAAACCCAACGTTTGTTATGTATCCCTTTCATTTCTGGCAAACAATGCAGCATTCAACAAAATGTTCAACATCTTGTCGTAGGGATGGCCAAAAGTAAGAAGATGCGACCAGGTGTAGTGTATGATCATGTCTGATATGTCCTTCTTAGTGTAATTCTGTAATGAGCCAAAAACATAAACTTCATTCGGGTATGCACATCCGAGTAACGCCAAAAAGAAATCTCTCATGGACCGAATATTCAGAAGAACACCCCGCCACCGCAAATGCAAAGATTGGTCCAAAAAGGATCGGTAAGGTAGAGCTCGGCAAAATCACCATGACCGAGTAATGCAGAATGGCTAACAGTGAATGGCAACAGCTTAAAGCATCAGCCACAAGATTTAATGTGCCCGACGTGTGTTTGCTAACGAAGGTGAACTATTCAAGGTACAAATTCACGAAGCATGACGTGATGACACCTTTCTTCGACTGCTTGGATGCTTTAACGCCACAAAGTTTTTGTAGAAAGACTTTATTTTATTATACATTTGATTTCTAAAAAGGTTACAAACTTTTTTTCGCAAATTGAATTTCATTCATTTCTAAAAAACCCAAGAACATACAAAGCTGGCAGCAAACCGAGATAACCCCAGAAACTAAAGCCCATAAGAAGCGGCAGCTAGAACCCACGCAGGAGCGACTTAAACCCACACTGGGGTGACTTAAGAGTAAAGAAACTAAAACTGATACTAACTCCAAAAAAACAGAAGGTATCTACGCAAAAGCCACAACATAAGACAAAGCATAAATAAAACAAGAGCAAAGTCAGTGATCGAGAACTACCGCTGCTACCTTTAGCCACCATCCGGTATCACTAAACCCAAACCATCATTATCGTAGCTGCCCCGCCCGCCAAACGATAAGATCAAACCAAGAGACTTCAACAACTCAACAAGGGGAACCACTCAGTCCACACACCTTGATAAATAAACGAATTATGCCCTTCGTAAGAAGCTCCTCCAAACACCAAGAAACCGAAACCTTGCCTGCGATCCTGTCCACGAACACTCACATGAGGAGAGACGAATCGACAAGCCACCAACTGACACACACCCTTGAGAAATGAATGCTAAGCCACAACCATCAAGACGCTTGCACCGCTGGTCCGGCAAAGAAACTCGAATCCAAGGATCCAAGAATCACAAAAGAGCGTAGACACCATACACCGCATCTAGTATGGAGATGGCAAAGGAAGAAGCCGCCCCAGAAAGACACCAAGAGGCCCATGAGTACCACCGGCCAAAACAATCCGGAGCTGACTAATCGATCCAGAAGAAAACGGGAATCAGCCCTCATGTAAACTACCACTAAGTGCTCTCGTTCGGGACATAACCACCGGTGAATCCTTGACGCAAACGCAGAACCCGACACAAACGACCATGAGGTCCGGACCAACCACAGGCCCGTCGAGCTTCGCCTCCACAGAGACACCACAGCACCGCCGTAGCACCACCTTACCAGAGAACAAACCTCCACCATCTCCACCACTAAACAAGGAGCTAATAAGGACAGATCCGAAAAGGACAACACGAAGAGCAACCCTAACCTACAAACCAACAACGGCAAAACGTCCCTGGTCACTATACCGCGCCTCGACGCCATAGAAAGTCACACCATCACCGGAACCGTTCGTCTTTACCGCAAACGACAGAGGACCGGAAACGAAGCGCCACCACAGAGCCAGAGAGCAAAGCGGGAGAAGCACGAGAGCATTGGGGATGCGGGAGAAGCACGAGAGCATTGGGGATGCAGAGAACAACACAATCTGAGAAGGTGGAGCCCTCCAGCGGCGGCACGCGCCCGGACGCGTGGCCAGGAAGCCGGAGGCGAGGGCAAGCTTCAGATTTCGATTCTCTTTCTCTTTCTATATTAAGCAGTCACTGGAAAATAATTTTAAAAATCATCACTAAAAATATGAGAAACCCATTCCTAAAAAACAATAATTAACTTGGTTACTTTCTAACATGTTTTATCGTAAGAGTACAAATTATCCTAAATACTTACAATGTCTAGCATGTTTCATAAACTAATTACAGAACATAAAACAAACTGAAAACAATCTTAGCATAAATCTAATACTTTATTATTTATTGAAGTTTCAAAATTTTAAAAATTATATACACTTAACCGTCTTTTAATTTGTTTACAAAAGAATACTTCAATCTTCTTTGTACAAGAGTGATAAATTTATAAGGTACATTTATTATTATTATAAATGGAAACTAATTATTTGTGCATTGTTTAGGACATTTTCAATAGGACCACTGCAAATTTTATGATGGAGAGTAGGGGTGGGCGTTTGGATATCCGTTCGGGTTTAGGTCGAGTATTCGGATTTTCAGGTTTTTGGGTATAGGGATACAAATCTGTTTGGGTATTTTTATATTTTGGGTCGGGTTTGGGTATTTTCAGTTTGAATTTGGGTATTTTGGATCGGGTTTGGATATTTAAATTTAAAAAAAAAAAAAAAAAGAATTCTTCATTGCTTAAGTTTTTTGTACTTAAAAATTTACCACTAACTTAACCGATTTTCTAATTTTTAATAGGTTAGAAAATTAATAGATTTTAAGATAAATGTTAATAATAGGAAGACACTAATCTCGTTGTTGTTTTCATATTTTGGATGCAACTTTTGTTAGTGCATAAAATAATAAATCTGACATGCATTTTAAATTAATAGCAAATCACTTTGTTTGCAATTATATGAACTTTAGCCATGTACATCATCAATATAAATATTTTGAATAAAATGAAAGAAATAAACTAGAAATAAAAGATTAAATATACATATGTTCGATTATTTTTGGATATCCATTGGTGTTCGGATATTATCCGTTCATGTTCGGATATTCAATATCTTCTAACTCAATACCCGTTCGAATATTTTATTATTTCAGTTCGAATTTCGGTTCCAGTTTTTCGGGTCGGGTTCAGATACATATTCATATATCGAATAAAATGTCCACCCTTAATGGAGAGCTTGAAGTGCATTTTTCACAATTATAATTGTGTGGATCAAGTTGAAAATTCCCCGCAGGTAACTTTTTAACTGCCTTTTTCAATTTTTTTTTTTTTTGTGATTGGCCACAAACTAAAGTTCTATAAAACGGAAAACGGCACCCCACAATACTCACCGTTCATTACCATATGGAGAAAGCAGAATTTAGTATTATACAATGTAGATGATTTTTTTTAATACTAAGACGTTCGGGGCTGAATTCTGTAGTTCCTCAGACCCAAATCTAATAATAGTTTCATCAAATCGATCACTCAAATTAAGGACCTCTGATATAATGTTGATGATTAGGTGATTAATTCAGATAAAAATATTTGTGTGAAAAGAATACGATTTTGTCAAACAAGAAAGATTCGTGGGATACAAATGTTTTTTGCCAGAACATGGCATCCTCATACATGATACATTATCATGACGACGAGAAGAAAATAATCTCGTCTATCGTATTTGCTTACCAGTTTTTTAACCTACTGGTGAGTAAGAAACAGAAAAAAGGCCGTGTCGCAACGCTACAATTATAACGATAGCTAATTTCAGTTGGTGCAAAATATAGTCACAAAACTCGTGTTCTGCATGAACATAAAATTTTATACGTTACTTTGTTAATTTATTAGTTATTAATTGCGGAGTTGGACCTAATAGAATGTACAAGCATTTGGTTTAGTTTGGTTAAGTGATTGTACCGGTATTGTATAAACCGGGTCACTATATATTGTAACGACCTTGTAACAGAACGAGTAACAGAAATTACATTTCATTTTTCACCTCTTCTTCTTCGAGCTTGAGCTCTACTAACATGGTATCAGAGCAGTGAGGCTCGAAACCTCACTCGATTCATTTCCTCGCTTCTACAATGGTGATCGGGAAGAGAGTTACGCGTCGTATGGGACGAGCATCTTCGTCTTCGGCGAGAAAAGCTTCAACCTCTGAAGTTTCGCTACCGGAGTCTCCGATCTCTCCGACGGAATCGATCGATAGTATCCACTCTCTGTTCTATCTCACCAACAGCGGTAATCCAGGTCTTTCCTTGATCTCTGAAGTCCTAGATGGTTCGAATTACGCTAATTGGTGTATAGCTATGACAATCGCGTTAGATGCGAAAAACAAATCAGCATTTATCGATGGATCTCTAGCTAGGCCAAGTGATTCTCATTCTAGCTTCAGGATCTGGTCTAGATGTAACTCTATGGTTAAGTCATGGTTATTGAACTCTGTATCGAAACAGATCTACAAGAGTATATTGCGATTCAGTGATGCATCGGAAATCTGGAATGATCTTGCTGCAAGATTCCACATCACGAATCTACCACGTTCTTATCAGATCTCTCAACAAATCTGGTCTCTACAACAAGGTTCTATGGATTTAGCCACCTATTATACAACCTTGAAGACTTTATGGGATGAACTGGATGGAGCCTCTTGTATTGATACTTGCCATCGATGTGATTGTTGCAAATCGATGAATAAGAAAGCAGAACAATCCAAGATTGTTAAGTTTTTGGCAGGCTTGAATGAGTCGTACTCTACTATCAGGAGCCAAATCATAATGAAGAAAAATGTTCTGGATTTATCTGAGATATACAATTTGCTCGATCAAGACTTTAGTCAAAGAAATATCAGTTCAATCCAGAATGTTTCAGCGTTTCATGTGGCAACTAATGATCAGTCTTCTGCAGTGGCTTGTGCAGCTCAGTCACACTATCCTCCAAAGCAACAAAAGCCTATTTGTACTCACTGTGGATACACTGGTCATACCACAGAAACATGCTACAAGATTCATGGATATCCAGTTGACTTCAAGCATAAGAACAAGAACAGATCTGAGAGGTCTTTGTCTACACCTAAATCTTCAGGATATACTAAACCTGTGGTTGTTCAGATTACTCTTGGCGATAATGAAGTCAATGGGCAGAACATCACAAATATGGTCAATAGTCTGACCAAAGACCAGATTCAAGGAGTGATTGCCTATTTCAATTCCAAGCTTCAGCCTATTTCATCTCAGTCTGGTGCTTCTTCTTCTGGAGCTACGATAACTGCATTACCTGGTATGGCATACTCATCTTCTACTCTGAGACTTATAGCTGTACTACAGGCTACTAGCAGTGTGTTGGGTTCCACTTCTTGGATAGTAGACAGTGGAGCAACACATCATGTTACATGTGATAAAAATCGTTTTGAGTATTTAACAGTCACACTCAATGCTTCAGTGACTCTACCAACTGGTCTTGGAGTGAAAATTGAAGGAGTTGGTTGTGTCAGATTGAGTGATCATCTAGTTCTCAACAATGTCCTGTACATACCTGAGTGTCGTTTGAGTTTGATGAGTGTGAGTCAGGTAACCAAAGATTTGGGCTACAGGATAATGTTTGATGGATCTTCTTGTATGATACAGGATCATACCAAGGGGCTGATGATTGGACAGGGTGAAGAGATTGCGAATCTGTATGTCTTGGATACTGCTTCTCTTCCGGTTATCTCAAATAAAGAAACTTTGATGTTCTGTTCCAATGTAATTGTTGATTCTGAGCTTTGGCACAATAGACTTGGTCATCCGTCTATGATTAATACTGACTCTTTAAGTGATGTACTTGGTTTCAAACCGAAGAATAAAAGTCATCATTGTTCTATATGCCATCTTGCCAAACAAAAGCATCTCCCATATGTATCTCATAACAACATATGTGATTCTGCTTTTGATATGCTGCACATAGACATATGGGGACCCTTCTCTGTTCCAACACCTGAAGGATATAGATACTTCCTCACTATTGTAGATGATCACACACGAGTCACTTGGCTTTATCTACTCCGGAGCAAAGATGAAGTACTTACTGTCTTTCCTGAGTTTCTTCAGATGATTGAGACGCAATATAAGGCAGTGGTGAAAGGTGTTCGATCGGATAATGCTCAGGAATTACGTTTCACTGAGCTTTTCAAGAAGAAAGGGATTGTACCTTACCATTCTTGTCCAGAGACACCTGAACAGAACTCAGTGGTGGAGAGGAAGCATCAACATATCCTCAACGTAGCAAGATCACTTATGTTCCAATCTCAAGTTCCACTGGAGTATTGGGGATAGTGTGTTTTGACTGCGGTATTTTTGATAAACCGTTTGCCATCTCCTCGTCTACAAAACCAAACACCTTTTGAGCTTATCACATCAAAACAAGTTGATTATACTGGTCTTCGTGTTTTTGGCTGCTTGGCTTACATGTCCACTTCTTCAAAGAATAGACACAAGTTTCAGCCAAGATCAAGAGCATGTGTCTTCCTTGGTTATCCTTATGGATATAAAGGGTATAGTTTGATGGATCTTGAGACACATAAGATACATATCTCTCGGAATGTAACATTCCATGAGGATATTTTCCCATTTGCAGAAGATAAACCTGTCTATTCTGATGAGTTTCTTTCTTCTGACTGGATGGATATGAGACCTCCCGAAACAAGACCTCCTACAATGTCTACAGAAGATGTGATTATCACTGATGAAACAGCTCCTACATCTACTGCAGCAGAGAGTTCTAAAAGAGTTTCTAGACCTCCAGGTTATCTCAGTGATTATCTCTGCAATCTTTCTGATACTGACATACCATATCCGTTAGCTTCTCATGTTTCTTATGCACGCCTGTCAGAAGTTTACGAAGGCTACATATGTGCTCTAGCTCAACATATTGAACCAACTTCATTTACTCAAGCCAGAAGATTTGATGACTGGCTGAGGGCAATGAATGAAGAACTCATAGCTCTTGAGAGCTCTGAGACTTGGTCAATCTGTTCTTTACCGATAGGCAAGCATGCTATTGGATGTAAATGGGTATACAAGGTTAAGTTGAATGCTGATGGAACCTTGGAACGTAATAAAGCCCGCTTAGTAGCTAAAGGTTACACACAGCAAGAGGGAATCGATTTCGTTGATACTTTTTCACCTGTTGCCAAAATGACCACGGTGAAAACTCTTTTAGCTGTGGCAGCTGCAAAGAAGTGGAGTCTTACTCAGCTTGATATTTCGAATGCGTTTCTCAATGGAGATCTTACAGGATAAATATACATGAGCCTTCCTCCAGGGTACACACCAAAAGAGGGGGAAACATTGCCTCCTAATGCAGTTTGTAGACTAAAGAAATCTCTTTATGGTCTAAAACAAGCTTCACGGCAATGGTTTCTGAAATTTAGTTCAACACTTCAGTCTCTGGGATTCACAAAATCACATACTGATCATACTTTATTCATCAAGAACTTGAATGGCAAGTATGTTGCTGTTCTTGTATACGTGGATGATATTGTCATTGCGAGTAATGATGATGATGAAGTTGTTCAACTAAAGGATGATCTTCGGGCAGTGTTCAAACTGAGGGATCTTGGTCCTCTTAAGTTCTTTCTTGGACTGGAAATTGCTCGCTCTAGCAAAGGAATATACGTTTGTCAACGTAAATATATTCTTGAATTGCTAGAAGAAACAGGGAAGATGGCTTGTAAACCATCATCCATTCCCATGGACCCTAGTATTAAACTCTTCTATGATCCGAAGGAATCATTGATTGATGATCCAAGTTCTTACAGAAGACTCGTTGGACGTCTCATGTATCTCACTATCACACGCCCAGATATCACCTTCTCTGTGAACAAGCTTTGTCAGCTTGCTACAAACCCCACAGAATATTCATTTCCAAGCTGCTTACAGAGTCCTGCATTATCTGAAAGGCACCATTGGCCTTGGTCTTTTCTATTCTGCGGACTCTGATCTGACTCTTAAAACATACACAGATGCAGATTGGGGATCATGCTTGGATACTAGACGTTCTACAACTGGTTTTTGCTTATTTCTTGGCTCTGCTCTCATCTCTTGGAAGTCTAAGAAACAAGATGTGGTCTCTCATTCCTTTGCAGCATCCGAATACAGGGCAATGTCAGTAGCTGTTAAAGAAGTTATTTGGATAGTCAATTTGCTTGGTGAGTTGCAGGCACCTCAGTCTAAAGCTGTCCCTTTCTTCTGTGACTCAACCGCAGCTATCCATATTGCAAACAATCCAGTTTTCCATGAGAGGACAAAACATGTTGAACTGGATTGTCATCAAGTTCGCGATCGGATTGTGAGTGGATTGATCAAGATGCTTCATGTTGGGACTGCAACAGAGATTGCTGATGTTCTCACAAAACCTCTCTTTCCATCTCAGTTTAATTCTCTCATAAGCAAGATGTCTTTGCATTCCATTTACTCGCCATCTTGAGGGGGAATAATAGAATGTATAAGCATTTGGTTTAGTTTGGTTACGTGATTGTACCGGTATTGTATAAACCGGGTCACTATATATTGTAACGACCTTGTAACAGAACAAGTAACAGAAATTACATTTCATTTTTCACCTCTTCTTCTTCGAGCTTGAGCTCTACTAACAGGACCACTGTGTTACTGTAACTAATACATCATCTTCATTTTTAGTTTCACGGATAAGATTTCACAAAACGCGTTTATACTACGTGGTAATGTTATTATTTACGTACACAACCCATTACACTCTGGATTTTGCATTAATTACGAAAAAGCAATCTTAATGCACAGGTTGGTTGCAACTCGATGACCGAGTCAACTCGCTACCAGCACTGATCAGTTTCCCAATTACGTCCGACGTAACTACCGAATCCAGAAACACGGGCAGCCAACGGTCGGCTCCGACTAAGGACTCTCCGATCGTAAACGGCGCGTTTCTCGGGATCATAAAGAGTGCAATACGCAGCGTGGATCTTCATAAAATCGTCCGCGGACGAGCAACTCCGACCGTTTCCAGCAGCAGTCACGTCGGGATGACAGATCCTGGCTAGCCGCCGGTAAGCCGACTTGATCTCTTGTCTCGTCGAGCCGACGGGAATTTCAAGGATCTCGTAGAGAGACGCGGTCGCCGACAATCGCGTTGGGATACGGCGCAATCTCGGTGGCTCGTTGGCGCATGTGTTGTGGGAAGAGGTGGTGGTGGCAGAAAGAGCTAGAGAGATCCGGGAGTTTCGAGACGGTGGTGAGAGCGACGGAGGAGAAGAGGAGAGAAATGGAGGAGAAAAGAAGGTTGAGCAAGAAGAGATCATCGTCAAACGACGGCGTTTGGTTCTTTTTATTTTTCAGTTCCGATTTGATGTGAGCTGCAGTGTGTTGTGAACTTGTGATTTGAGGGAGGAAGATTAGAGACCAAAGAGATTCAATTTATAGGCGAAAAGATGACTAATGATTTAATATTAACTGGTGTTTTCCTTGCACACTACAGTGTTGTTAAATTTAATTTTTATATTAAAAACTTTATTATTATTATTCTTTTTTTGTTTTCTAACCAATATAAAATAAGTTTTAATTTATTTAGTTGAATATAAAATTAAAATAAATTAAACAATTTTGTTTATTTGAAAAGTTATTTAAAAATAGATATGTATATATTTTCAATTATAATCTTAAATAGGTTTTCATCTACTTCTTTTGTATAAATATATTAAATTAAATTGCATATAATTAACTAAAAATGATATAAAGTTCTATAATTATCAAAAGATAAAACTAAACAGTATTTATAAAATTTGTATATATATAAAAGAAACTAAAAATATTACGATTAAAATATGAGAGAATTTTAAGTTTACCACTTTTGTTGTACCACTTTTCATTTTTACCTTCATTAAATAGACATTTTCATAAATACCATTTTTTAAGAGGTAATTTTTTTAAAATTAATTAGAATCCTAAATTTTACATTTCTCAATCTTACTCCACCCTACCCCTACCCATGAACTATAAACCTTAAGTCTTAAATTAATTAATCCAATGGTTATAAGTGTGTTTTTCAAGTGATTAAGGTAAACATGAAAAATGGTACAATAAAAGTGGTATTTTGACAATTTTCCCAAAAAATTAGATTTTTCATTTAGGGAAATTGTCAAAATACCACTTTTATTGTGCCACTTTTCATGTTTACCTTAATCACTTTTTAAGAGGAAAAACATGAGAAATTGTCAAAAATACCACTATCCTTGTATCACTTTTCAAAAATACCTTAATCACTTTTACCCTTGTTTCTTAAGAAAAAAAAACACTTAATTAATTTAAGACTTAGGGTTTAGATTTAAGGGGTGGTGTAGGGTGGGGGTAGGGTTTAGGAATTTAAAATTTAGGATTCTAATTAATTTTAAAAAAAATTGCCCCTTAAAAAGTGGTATTTTTGAAAATGTTCATTTAATGAAAGTAAAAATGAAAAGTGGTACAAGGAAAGTGATATTTTTGAAAATTCTCCAAAAAACACACTTATAACTCTTGAATATTTTAATATAAGATTTATGGTTTAGAGTTGAGTGGTGGGGGTAGGGTGGGGTAAGGTTTAGAAATGTAAAATTTAGGATTCTAATTAATTTTTAAAAAAAATTGCCTCTTAAAAATGGTATTTATGAAAATGTCTCTTTAATGAAGGTAAAAATAAAAAGTGGTATCAATAATATGGTAAACATGAAAATTCCCCTAAACAAATATACATTTTCTAAAAATCATAAAAAATTTAAAATTTTTTGGTATTAAAATTATATAATTATAAAAATAAAAAAAAATAAAAATGTTTATTTTAAAAGAAAAATATTATTATATTATTTAATGTCATATTTGAATAAATTTACCTCAATGATGATGTATATTTTACTATTATATTCTAAAAAACTAACAAAACTATAAATCAACATTAACTATATCATCTATGTCATATTTAGCTACGCCATGTAATCTCTTTAGTGTGTCATGTCACATTTATTTATTAAAAATGATTGTACATATGACATGTGTCAAAATTACTTTTCAAATAATGTTTAGAGGATTAATGTTTCAAAAAAAATTAAAATTAATTAACTTAAGTTAGTACTAAATTAAATAAAAATTAATTAACTGCTTTTTAATCAACCAATTAATTGCTAATATAACCATATTTTTAGAAAACAACAATGAATTCATTTCTAAGGGGGTCTTCTTGGATCAAGGATTTGAGAGGATTTTTTTTTCAAATCTCCTCTTATTGTATCTTGCATTTATAATTGTTTTTATAAAATCCAATCTTATTGGATTAGTCTTGTATAAATTCTTTCAAATTCCATCTTATTGGAAAATATGGTTTTTTTAAATAAAATCTATTAATTAGGATTTGGTGGGATTTCAATGATCTTTTATAGTGAACAAACAGTGAATCTAAATACCACCTCCTATGATGGTATTTGAATTTTTTTTCAAAAATAAAAATTTTCTTTACACATAATTTTTTAAAAAACTATCAAACTATTTAAAATGAAAAAAGTCAAAAAATAAAATAAATAATTTCAAATCAATTTTTGATATTTAAATATATTTTATATATTTCATAAAACATTAATAATATCAAATTTCAGTAATTTAAAAATAAAAATATTATTTTGAAAAAATATTTTTTTTCGAAAACTTTGAAATCTCTTTGAACCCCCATAAAACTTGTAACAAATCTTTAAATTTACTCAAATATCAAAATTTCTTGGATTTACTCAAATCTTAAGTTCTCTCAAATCCTTGATTTAATAAGCGCCCCAAGAATGGATTTATATTGATGATAATTGGGTTTACAAGATCAACGAATGATGACAAAATAAAAGTAACTAAAGAATAAAGAGTAAAATGAGGTTGATTTGTTTGAGGGAAAGAGCTCGATGTCGACTCGATGTATTTGTGTGCATGCGGATGTGAATGTCCTTATCTCCCGTTGTCTCCCTCTTCTTATACTAGTTCACCCCGTTACTATCCCAAAATCTCGGAGTCGCTTCCATTCGTACTTCCTCAAACATTGGAACAATCTGGAATATTCTTCAGCTTGTTTCGATGAACGAGATTGGATCTATTCAGCATTCTTCTCTATTAAATTCGAACTATATAGACTGTCCATTGACTTCGACCTTATTGCTTCGGGCCGAATCAGGATTTGGATTCAGAAATTATCCCCTCAGTTCTTAAATGAGCTTATGAGATTTTAAGGACGAGATCCTTTTTAACTTTAATACCATTTTCTTTCCTGCAAGGATAATCAAGTCGTGAGTTACTCAAATTTCCTCCCATGACATTACTCCCTACTGAATCGGGTATTATTCTTGTTGACAATCTTTTCAAAGTATTAAGGTCTCAGCAATAAGTTGAACATTGAAGCCTTAGTTTGCTATCTCTCCCTTTACTCCTTCAGTCAGCTTGCGAGTATCGTCTACCAGAAAGAAGACCCATTATATGTGATTCTGAGAGGAACTGAAAAAAAGCACTACGGTAGGTTCGAACAGAATCTGTTTCAGTGATATCAGTGACGCCTGGACCGAGGTTCTACGAGAGGAGACTCGTCTTCCTGATGACCCCCAGGCGACTGGCAACCGTGTGAACACCATCAGTCATAAGAAGGTCTCACCAACCAGCGCTGTAGGTGCGAAGCCCGCAGAGTCCAGTAGATTCTGACGAGCGAAGCCGTCCTCCAAAAAAGGCTAGAACCAAATGCACTGAATGACGTTCGAGCTCGTCAACATAAATTCCTAAGAACTAAACCCTTTCAAAGGCATTTCACTCATGCCAAACATTTCCCGATTACTGAGGACCCATACAGCGTCGCTCATTTGGTGAGGCACCTCAAACCGGTGGACTGGCGGTTCATTCATGCCAAAGACTGCCTAATTACTAAGGACCCAAACATCGTCGCTCATTTGGTGAGGCACTTTAAACTGGCTGTCCTCTTTCGTCTCTTTGTAACATGGCCGAGCGTGACACCTACGTAAAAATGGATGTCACACATGCTAAGGTACAAGGTTTTATTTCTAAACCCATATTTTCCTTTGTATTCACTTCCTCTAAAAGGACTCGGTTTCAGGCTATGGAGGCGAATAATGAATTCTCTGTGATGTTGGTGCAACGTTTGAAATACATCCCTTGTATTTACGAGCTCAACGAGGTTAAAAAGGCTGTCAAAGAGCTGAAGCTTAGTTTAAAACTAGCTCATCAAACCGAGTGTGCTAGTGTAATCCATCTGGCGGATGCAAAGAAGCTTGAGGGCCAGGTGAGCTCTCTTGAAGCCTGACTTCGTGTGATCAGGAACAAAACAAAAGTTGCCGTTGAGAGATTTTTTTCACTGGAGGCGCAGATTGAGGGCTTGACAGTCAAGCATGCTCTGGATTTACATTCGGATTCTTATGAGACTAAGAATATTCTTTATGTTGGCTACTTAGGTGTGTTCGGCTCCTCAAAAGAGAAATGGGAGAGGAAAATTCTCAAGGTCGATTGTGAGATTTGTCTCAAAGAAGTCATCGCTAACTCGAAGCTGGACGTTGGTGCAGCGTCCGATCTTTCCATGAGGAGCTCGATTTCCTCAGATCTCTAAGGACCTTCTCCATGTGGATTTTTTCTCAAAAGTGCCTTCTGATGTCTATAAATTTGGAAGTAACCTAGGCCCGTCCGATGTTCTAGAGGTGGCGAAACAAGTCGAAGTCGATGGTTGGCTTTTCGGGGATCAGACTGCCGAGGCTTGATTAAGTCGTGGAGTTAGCTCGTTCTTTTTTGTGTGTGTTTTGAAAGAATAAATGTGTTTGACTTAGTCATCTATTAGGGAATCTATGTCTTTGTTTTTTTTTAATTGGAATAATTGTTTTTTTACGGGTCTGGCCAGACTCTTTATTATTTTTCTTTATTGAGCTTGATATGCACGGTTTGTCAGAGTTTAGCTTGCTTAGGCATCCACTTGGTAAGAGGTCAATTGTTATCCTCGACAAACATTGATCAATGTGATTGGTCAACTGAGCCTAATAGGTATATTGGAGCTTTAGATCACTCTAGTTAATACTATCCTAATGAGAGGTCGATGTTTAATTTTGATAAACTTTATTCGACGTGGTTTGTGTCATTGTTTGAGACTGGTGTATTCGTTTGATAAGTTGATACTATCCAATTGTAAGTGGATGTTTGTTTTGATAAACATTGTTTGACGTGTTTATTGTGATTTGTGTGATCAAATACTTATGTAGGCTTGATCAGGGCCTCATACCAATCAACAATCGTGCTATTGGGAATATCTAGAATTTGTGAGTTGAAAATTTTATTGATACTTTTAGTGGACGTCATTATTTGCATCGAACGTAGGTGATTTTATGTATATAATTTACAAACTTTCTTATACTTTGGCTTCTTCCTATGCTTTCTATTAGTGGAAGCCTGAGCGTCCTCACGACCTCCAACTTGTATTGGAAGTAGTCGTGAATGCGGTCCATGAGGGGCTCGTAGAGTTTGAGGTTGTCTCCTATGCAATAAAGGAAGTAATCCGTGATTGTATTTACGCAGGGAGGTAACTTATTGTATTCCACCTTCTCTTATGTGTGATTACTGCGTTTACACACACACCAATTAACCTATTGTTTAAACAATGCCACAATCAAATGGCATGTCATTGTTACACTTTAGGATCAATTCCACAAGGAACTAGTGATCTATAACACTAAGAATACACAAATTCCCCTAATCTAAGCAAATAGAAAGATGATTGATAACAAGCTAAGATCCTAGAAATAAAAAACAAGGTAATCTCAATTCAATAAAGAATAAGTGCAAGAACTAAACTTTCAAACAATAGGGAAAGTAGGACTCATGGGCATAGGCATTTGACTTCAAGTGACTAAGATCCACTCTATAGTAGCAAGCTTTCAATCAATATATTTCCTTAAATCTAGACAACAATCCTAAACAAGTTCTTTGTTAAGATAAATGTTCGTTGTTTTCAATCATTAAACATCAAATGTCTTTGGCTTAATTCAATCAAGCAATCATTAAGAGCAAGTCTACTAACTATCTAAGATTTTCTAACATCAAATGTCTTTGGTTTAATTCAATCAAGCAATCATTAAGAGAAAGTCTACTAACTACCTAAGCTTCCCTAACATCAAATGTCCTTGGTTAACCAAGCAAAGAAAAAAGTTGAGCTTGTTCAAACATTTCATGAAACACTTTCCAAGCATGAAATGTCCCGAGCTCTATTTTAGAGAGATCAAGATTAAACTAGCATTAAGAACACTCAATAAGCAAGAAAATAGATAAATCTAACATTAAACACCATAAATCTTCACTAAATCACTCTAATCACCCTAACCGATGAATACAAAAATAGACTACTCATTACTCACTAATCTCCATAAAAAAACCTTAAACGCATGTAAAGTTTATTGCTAATCATGTTAATGAGCAAGAAAAACACAATATAAGATGAAGTACTTCCTTAAAATGATCAAAAGGTTCAAGCTTTTAAAAAAGTCTTGAGAGAAAATGAGATAGATCTAAAAAATTAGGTCTAAATAGTATTTTTAGGCTAGAGAATTCGGACCGGGTAAAACCCAATAGTCCCGGGTCGACCCATAAATTTTTGGGTTGGATGTGTCAACGGCGGTCGAGGCTGCCCGCTAGGTCGACCAGCGGTCAAGGCTGGCCGCTGGGCGATGGGCGGGTGATGGTCGACTGCGTAGGCTATCCTCTGGCAGGCCGCATAACTTGGATGGGTGGTCAGTCTTGGATGTCGGTCTGAGCGGTGAGTCTTGGATGTCGGTCTGGGCGGTCAATCTTTGTTGTCGGTCTGGGCGGTCAGTATTGGCCGCTGGGTGGGCGATGGTCGACCGGCTGAGTTGTTCGTTGGCGGGCTGCAGAACTTGGAAGGGTACGTGGTCGACCCATCGGTCGGTCTTGGCGGTTAGTCTTGGTCGCTGGAGATGTTCATGTACTGGCATGTTCTTAGTAAAATAGCGATAACTCTTAGAATATAGTTCTGATAAACTTGAGATCACTTCCGTTGGAAAGATTACTCAATTTATTATGTTGTGGAAAAGGATGAGCTTCAGAAGATATCTTTAAGACCTTCATACAAGTATATATTTCAACCCCTTATGGCTTAATCCGCTCTGATTGCTCCAAAATCCAAAAGTAACCGCTCCAATACTTATAAGATGTAAATGAATATGCAAATTTCAATTATACATCTAAATGCTACCTAAATGGACTCAAAATAAATGAAAAAACAATGATAATAAACCATAAAAATGTGATACATCAACTCCCCCAAACTTGTCATTTACTTGTCCACAAGTAAACTTTTAAAGCGAAGAAGGAGAAAAGGTTCGAAGGTGGGGGCTCATCACCAAAAGAAACTCTTCAAAGCTATCAACATGATATCCTTGCATAATCATATCAAATAGCAATAGCAAGAGAAAAAAACCTATCAAACTCGAACTTCTCTAGGCCTATCTCAACTCCTTGATCTCTTACACTCATTCTCAAGACTCCACAAGCAAACCAATCATCCAACTCACATATTCATTAAACAATAATCATAAGTGCAGTCTTGAAAATGGGCAATTGGTCCTAATCATTTGGCCTGGTGAGAAAAAGACTTGAAGTTATGGTGAACTAAGAGGGTTATCAATTTCTTTTCATGGTGGTTTACTCTCAAGAACAAGTAGTTATACATTACGCATAATATATCTAAGAAAGAGAATAACTCATTCATACAATGCCCAATCCTCATTGTTCTACCCATTTCCTAGACACAAAGCAATTTCTACCATTGATTCTCAAAGTTAACCCCCTTTCAATCACCTAAAGACCCCAAGAACACTCTCATTCTTTAAACACTTTGTTTCTTTTGTCTACTAGAGACTCTTTCACTCTTTTTCTTAGCCTTAGCTCTTTTCTTTCTTATTTCCCCCATTCTTTTGGATATTTCTTTTCTTCTCATAGCGGTTTGATGTCTTTTTGACACTCTTTGGGCTAATCTTTTCTTTTGAATTTTTTATTTTCTTTGATCCCTAGTATCTTATCTATATTTAGATTTTTGAGTTCACTCTTTTCACTCACTTTTTCTATCAACCCTCAAGGATCAAACACTCAATACTCCCATCCCATCGTATTAGCTAGACAATCATGGGATCCTAAAGCTAGACAGTAATGAAGATTAACCATTGTCATTCCTAATATGCATATCTCTAGTTTTCAGAAAAGACCTCACTCATCAAACTAATAACGACTTGAAAGGAAGGTAGGATTAAGGGTGTGGAGAGCCATACAAGGAGAGATGGTCACTTGAGTTTCCAAAGATTGGTGGAAAGAGATAAGACAAACTCAAGTGTGTGTAAGGTAACAATGATCAAGCACAACAAGAGCCCATAAGCAATATAGATTAGGTTCATTAGCTCAATATTGGAGTTGGTTTCAAGGACAAGCAAACTTCATCAATCAAACAAGTTTCAAGAGGAGTTTTCAAGGCTCGAAATCTACAATTTATCGAGAAATACTTAACTACTTATTATGATTGAGAAGGGTATCACATTGAACTCTTTGCATGAGTTATTTAAAATATTTGCTCCCAATGCATGAATGCAATCTATATGCTTCTAGACTCAATCCTAAAGATGCAAATGATGAAACTATATGCTTTTGGTGTTTTCTATGCAAATAAGTATGCAAATGCATTGCATGAGACTCATGACAAATAAACAAAATAGAAAACGATGTGAGATAGTCGACTCTCCCCAAAATTACTTCACTCAGTCCCAAGTGTGAGAGTAAGCTTAAAGAAGAGATCTAAGAGAAAGAAATAAACATGATAACTAAATATGTACAAGGTTGGAGTGACACTTACTTTGAGTTATTAGCTGAATTGGGTGGTAGAGGACCCTTGGCCTCATTTTTTGTTTCGCCGGTAGATACGGTCTGAAGCGGAGAAGTGAAGGTGGGTGTCTAAAGTTGCTTCGGGATGCTTCACATCAGCCACAGTGAGTCATGCTTGACTTAACCAGACAAACATCAACCACACTTATTAAACAACGTATAAACATGGAAATGCCTCCTAAATGCGCTTGTTTTAAGTCTCTAGCCTGACTTTTGTGTACTTGCTAGTCATAAGTATCGAAAGGTTGAGCCAATGCACTTTTTTTCCTTCTCCTACAAGAACAAGAAACAAAGTGTGCAAAGGAGCACACTCATGTCTATAGAAAGTAGAAAGATTTTTCATCAAAGAGATTCACTTTAGATTTAGCATGAATTATGAAATGCTCCTTGAGGTTCAGAGGGACATGAAAATCAAATGAAATTGGTGGAAACACAAAGTCAACTACTGGTTCAAAACGAGGTTTTCACAAAGTAGTCTATTTTATCTCCATCAATCAAATAAAACATAGTATTCACATTCTCATGTTTGTTTTCGACATGGGGGTTTCTTATATCAAGCAAGAACCTATACACGTCAAGTTCACCTCCTAAATCAGCTAGTTCAAGAAGATGTCTAGGTTCATCAAGCATCAAAAAATCAGTTTCGAGATCAATTGAAGCACACAAATAGTTCTTGTCAAAAAAACTTTATGATAATCTCTAGCAAGCTTTTCTACTCTCAATTCATCTAGTTTTCTAGTTTCACATATCAGATCAAAATACTCATTGATGAGAACATGAGAATTCAAATCAGAAGCAATATCTTCAACACAAGGCAAGAAACTATCTTCAAAATGAAGTTCTAAAGTCAAATAGCATATACTTTCTAGATGGGTTGGTGGAACCCAATATATTACTTCCTTGAGCTAATGATCAATCTGTATCTCAATGTGTGTGAGCTCTCTTCGTTCTTAGTGTTGCCCGATGTGACATAAGATTTAACTTGAGCATCGCTGCCATGTCACTCCTTGTCAACATTGGGTTCTCTTCGGAAAGCCCATCCATCTTCACACTCTATTCTAGTGTGAGTACACTTTAATCAAAGGGTTGATCCACATATGGCTCATCTTCAATGTGATCTTCAAATGTGTCTTCCTCTTCTTGTGGCCAATAAAAGTAACCTGCAACCATTACTGTAAAAAACAAAAGCTAGAATAAGGTTAGTAGCTATACAAAGCATAAGAAAATAAATCTTAGTCTCAAGAAAGTTCAAAATCCTAACGATAGATCAACAAGTTTCTCGGCAACGGCGCTAAATTGATTATTGCGTTTACACACACACCAATTAACCTATTGTGTAAACAATGCCACAATCGAATGACATGTCACTGTAACACTTTAGGATTGAATCCACAAGAAACTAGTGATCTATGACACTAAGAATACACAAATTTCCCTAATCTAAGCAAATAGAAAGATGATTGGTAACAAGCTAAGATCCTATAAATATATTAAAAAAAATTTGATCTCAAATTCAATCAAGAAATAAATGTAAGAACAAAACTTTCAATCAATAGGGAAAATAGGACTCATGGGCATAGGCATTTGACTTCAAGTGACTAAGATCCAATCTAGAGTGGCAAGCTTTCAATCAATATATTTTCTTAAGTCTAGACAACAATCCTAAACAAGTTCTTTGTCACGATAATTGTTCATTTGCTTTCAATCATCAAACATCAAGTGTCTATGGCATAATTCAGTCAAGCAATCATTAAGAGCAAGTCTACTAACTATTTAAGCTTCCCTAACATCAAATGTCTTTGGTTAAGCGAGCAAAGAGAAAAGTTGAGTTGGTTCAGACATTTCATCAAACACCTTCCGGGCATGAAATGTCTAGAGATCTCGTTTAGAGAGATCAAGACTAAACTAGCATTAATTAAGAACACTCAACAAGCAAGAAAATAGATAGATATAACATTAAACACCACAAATCTTCATTGAATCACTCTAATCACCCTAACCCATAATTTCAAAATTAGTCTACTCACTAATCTACTCACTAATCTCCATGAAAAACCTTAAACCCATGTAAAGTTTAGGCTAATCATGTTAATGAGCAAGAAAAACAAAGTATAAGATGAAGTACTTTCTTAAAATGATCAAAAGGTTCAATCTTTTACAAGATTAGAAAAAGTCATGAGAGAAAATGAGCTAGATCTAAAAAATTAGGTCTAAAAGTATTTATAGGCTAGAGAAGTCAGACAGGATTAACCCGATAGTCCCGGATCAACCTAGAATTTTTGGGCTAGATGGGTCGACCACGGTCGAGGCTGCCCTCTGGGTCTGGCCGCTGGGCGGGAGATGGCCGACCGCCTGGGTTATCCGCTGGCGGGCCGCAAAACATGGATGCAAATGAATATGCAAATGCAATATACACATCTATAGGTAACCTAAATGGACTCAAAATGAATGAAAGCATTGATAATATACCATAAAAATTCAATAAATCAATGTGGTCAATGGGCCAATGAATTTAATGTGCAGAGAGAGACGGTAGCATGAGAGAATGTGAGGCCAGAAGCTTGGGCGTTTCTATCATAAGTTGTCTGGATGTGGTGAGGATCTAGATGAACTCATAACGGCTGTTCAGATGTTTGAGAAGGTTTTCTGAAGAATTTATAAGGATCATGGGTTCATCTGGAGGTGGATGGCGAGGTGTAATTAAGTTTGTATTGAGTGTTTGACCTGTTTTGTTTTTCGTAACTTTCCTCATGGGAACTAAACGTTGACTCTACTTGGGAAGGTGTGCTCTTAGCTTGTTTTTATGTGAATGTTTTATTTGGGGGAAGGTGGCTGCATTCAATCTTGAGCCACCTACGTACCCTTGTCGTAGGATTAAGCCTAAAGTAGTTAATTTTTTGTCGTCAGGTTATGACATCGTGATTTCGTTTTGTCTCTGTGCAGTAGCGCGTATTCATATTATTCTTCCTCATAGATCAAGATTCTGGGCTCAGTGCCAATTCAAACTACGGTCTATAAGGTCGATTATATGGACGATGACTCAATGTCCTCAAATCTGGTCATGTAGCATGTCCTCGAGCTCTTTTGACTTGGATGGTCTTGATACCTGTGGGAGTTGGAAATTTTAGGCATTAAAGATAGGTCAATGACACAACCTTAATTCTATATATCCATGGCCAGCCTGGAATGGCATTGATCTATTACGATGACTTTGATAATTCTTCGGACATCTCATGTGGTTATGGGTAATTTGATAAATCCGAGAGTGAAGGTCGTTTCTGCGGCGAAGTCGATCAGTGGTATTAGTTCTTCTTTATTAATGACTTGATGTAACCCATTTGTTCAAAGGTGTCATAGAAAAGGATATTGTTTGAGCTTCCAGTATTGACCATTACTCGCGAGAGTTTGTATCCTCCGACATCTAGTCCTATGATCAAGGCGTTGTCGTGAGGCTTGTCAAGGTCCACAGTCTCATGCTCGTGAAAGGTTATTTCATGGCTAGATACGGTGATTGTGCTCGAGTTCCTTCATTATTTTCAACTCTTCTTTGATATGCTTTTATTGAATTGACAGAAATTACAAATTTATTACCTTTTTAATGAAATTGATTCTATTCTTTGGGGCGAGTGGGTAGTATCTTAGGCCCCCAAACAGACTGAGGTCATATGATATCGTGTTGTTTTCTTGATACATGTTCTTTTCGTGTGATGAGCAGTTGGTTTTTCAAACAATTCCCAAACTCAATTTCGTTGTCGATCTCGGTCTTGTTTTGCGATTTGTTTTTCAAATTGTAGAGTTGCCTTTCTTTTGTCGATGTGTGATGTTGAACTGACGTTGTATTTGTTATCCCTAACTAGTTCATCGAATCGTTGAACTATTTTGATTTCATTGGCTTGCGACGTAATGCTGGAAGTCGGTTCATCGACCTTATTAGTTTTTTTGGTAGAACATTGGGTTGTTTTTTGTTTATTGATGTGCGAGGAGAGATCAAAATTTCACTCGTCAGCTTTTTCGAGCTTTATTGGTGTCGATGTATTTCCCCATAAAATCATAGGGTCTGGTGGAGGTGAATTCTGTGACTCCTCCTCGACTTCTCGATTCCTTTTCTCTAGATGTTATTGGTTTTGAAATTGTTTTCCAGGGTAACCACGACTTCCTCTTTTTCTGAGTCGTTTTTGTTTTCTTCTTTTTTTTGTTCTGATTTCTTATTATAACTCGGCATTACTCTGTATGATTACCTTTTCGTTGGTGAAAGTAGCAAAAATTTCTAGCTCATAGGTAGATGGTTTGGGCTATTTACTTCGAAAAAATGTTGACCTTTGATGGTGGGTTTTTTGTTCGAGTTGGGACCGCCCTTATTCGCATTGTACTGCTCCTTGAGGGATGCAACGTCCTCTTCGTGATCCTTTGAATACCTGAAATAGATTAACTAATAGTTGAACCAACTGGACGAGCTGCTTGGTAGTTCAACTCAGCATAAGCTGGGTGGTACCAAATGTAACCCAGGATTGAGTAGTGCCTACATAAAAAATTGAACTGGATTTACGATTTGAGTTAATGGGAGATGGTGGTTAAGTGGTAAGGTTGCATAATAACCTAAGTGGTTACAAAAATACAAAAAAATGTGTGTTTATGGCATGATTGAATCTTTTATATGGATTAAATGGATAAGATTTGGGTATGATGGAGGGATGACTTGAAAGAGAAACTGATCCAAAAACTCTATAGAAGGATGGTCAAATCGAAAAAGATAGTGATTAGGTTCCATTAGACAAAAAAAAAGCTTGAGAAAATCTTGATAAGAAACCCTACAAAATTATAAATTTTCTATGGATATTTCAAGAAATCAGCATATTTTATTTGGATATTTTCTTTGGATATTTTCTTTTGCGATATTATAAAGAATATTAACAAAAATTCAGATCACCGAACATCGTTAAATCAACTGAAAACATTATAAAAAAAGTTTAAATCATATGATTTAACAATGCTTATAATGAAAAGAATAGTACATAATGTAGTTTTAAGTTTGAAAAAAAATTACGGGGTTTCGATTCAAGACCTCCTAATATTCAAATAAAAAAAATCAGATTAAAGTGAGATCCAAACACCAAATCGAATTGATATTTGATCAGCTCTACCAAAGGTCCAAAATAAACCCATGTTTTGTTTGCTTGTTTTATAAACAAGTTAATCTGAAATCTTATTATCTGAATCAATTGTTCTAATTTGTAAAAACTAGATAAAGCATTCAAACATGGGTTCGCCTTTGCGTGTGCCATCTCATCTCTCTCGCAGACAAATACCTAATAATGTCTGCTTCTGTGCTCAATGCGATGCATTGATTGCCAAAAAAGAAGAAGCTAAATACAATGCAAGCGAATAGCTCAACAAACTAACATGGCATCTGTCTATAATCAGAGACGGAAAATTGCTATTTCTGTCTGCCTCGCGCCTGAATTAAAGTAATCTATTCCAATTGCTCCAAGCATAGAAGATGAGAGACGCGCATAGCCGGAGACGCGAGCGATGGGCGGGGAGAGAGGTGAGAACGCATCGTACACTCTTGGCACAATAAAATTTTCACACGCGTGAGATATATAGGTTGGAATATCGATTCCTGAGGCAACCATGGAAAGTATGTCTTTCCTCTCCAAACACCACAAACTTCTC